>PVHX01011095.1:0-66085 GCA_004024805.1 Geosciurus inauris | reverse complement strand
TTATTTGCTATTATTTTGAGAGCACTTTCATTTTTTTCTAGATCATATCTAAAAAATTAGAGTAATGCAACATTAGCAATGCTTGCTCTTTATTGAAATAAACTTTATGTCATTAATATTTAATAAATTAATTAATATGGGTTAGTAATAAAATCAAGAATTATTACAGAAAAGCATAAGAAAATTATATTTTGGCTTACAACAATAAAATTATTCGTAAACATTTTATATGCAATCTAAAAAAGAAGATAACACTGCAGTTTTTGAAACAAAGCACTAAATAAATCATGAAGGCAAAATAGTTTGTTGTTCGCATTACTCAAAAAAGTTCATTCTAACAAAAATTCACTTACATTAAGTGATGAACAATTTACATTGGCTAATATTATGATGTAATAAAAATACCTAAAGAAGTAAAATTAAAATAAATTTTGTTATATGAAAATAGCTATTATCTTCTAAATGTTAACATTGAATATATATGTAGAAAATTAATAGACCAATTAACAATTTTATTGTGACTTTTGGAAATTGCATGTTACAACTATTGTGCTATGGTGAAGTAGTACAATTAATACAGTAGAAATACTGTAAAAACTTACTTGCAATTTATTTTTAATTAAGTAATAATTTAGGTAATTCTTTAAAAAGCTGTTTAAAATTTTATCTAGGGATTAGAATTAGATTACACTAAACCTAAGTACAGAACTACATTCTAATAAAACTCATGCTGATAATTGTTTGTACATTTTTAAAGTATTACCAAGACTGGTATATATTTGCTAAAATGTTTGTGACTCAAGTTCTTAATTTTTAAGTGTTATAATGTTGATGTCAATATTGAAGGAGATAGATATATGAATCGAATTGTATTAGCATCACAAGTCATCACAATAAGCTTATGCATGCATACCACATTTGTGTAAACAAGGCAAAGTTTGGAAACGCAAATTGGATATCCACAAACTAGTATAATTTGTGTAAATTGACACTACTAATAATGATATTTATTTTGTTTATATCATGATTTTTTAATCTTTATATAATCAGAATAGACAACTAAATATGACTCAAACAAAAAAGAATACATTATATCTATATCTATATATATACATATATATATGTGTGTGTGTATATATATTTCCAGATTTCCAGAAGGTTAATAATCTAGAATTGGTGTAGAAGCTGAAAAATACCATCAGAAATGGACTTCTTTGATTTTTCTACTTAAACATCTCTACTGTATTTTTTTTATACTTAAGTTGGTATCCTCATTGTCACAAGAAAGCTGCAGAAGTTTAAGACATCATGGCCTTTTTAACTTAGAAAGATATAAAAAAAAAAACAGGAATTTCCCTCATGTGTCATCTTATTTGTATTATAAAAAAATACTTTCTAATATTCTATCAAAAGTATTCCCTTATAAATAATTAGTAAAAATTTAGTCATGTGTCCATCCTTAAATCCAGTACAGTCAAAAAGCAGAAGTATTTTCATGATTGGCTAATATTTGGTTAAAGTATAATCTCTAAAGTTTTGAATAAAAAAATCCTTATTCTGGACATATTATTGATGTACCAGATACGGCATAAGCAAATCCATATATACACTATGGATTAACTGATTTGTTGTATAGTAATTTGACCTTACCATACTTAACGTAAAAATTCAGGAGACAAATATAAAGAACAAGGTAGTAAATAAGGCAGTTTCTGAATTCAATAATCAAAGATTTTCCCCAAATATTATAGATATCAAAGGGAAACTCAAATTGAGGGTATCTAGTTCATTGGGGACAAAACACTTATCAATAACTGAAATAATTCTATGATGTTGACATACTAGTAAGAACTGTGAAAGGTCTGAAATTTTAACTGACTTGAGAACAGACAGGATTGCCTGAGACAGTCTCATGAATGTAGTTCAAGATATGAGAGACTTAGTGGCTAAATATTCAGAACATATTATTCATAGCATTAGTAGTTACCAATCAGTGCTTTTGTGGTGATTCTTTGAAGATGCAAAAGCAACCACATGAATCTTGTACACATGATAGACTATGTTAAATATAAATACAGGAAATTTGGATATTGTTAATAGGAGATAAAATGCAAGCCTGGGTTGTGCTTCAGTATCTAATGTCCAAGACAATAAATAACTCTACCCTTTGGTCTTTTACAATAAACTATTTCTAATTTCCAAGGCATTGAACAAGGCTTTCCTGAAAAAGGGGGTGGCAGTTCATTCCTTAATCATAAGACAGACTTATGGGAAAAAAAATATATATATAGCACCAAACTATATAGCACCCAGCAATACTTACTCTTTCCTCATTTGTAGAGCATCATAGCTCCAGAAGAATTATCACTTAAGAGGACCATTGTGTGGGCCAATCTTATTAACTGACAGAAAAAAGCCTGGTACAAAACTCATTAAATCAGATTCATACAGCATTTACAACCGGTATCTACAAAACAACAGAACACCAAGCATCTAGATAACTTCATTTTGCAGTATTTACCTCAGCTATGCTTCCTAGAGTCTTAGAACGAACCAGCTATACCAAGCCAAGGCATCCTTACATCTGACTTAAAAATCCAAGTAGCTATCTCCTTCATTTTCTATGTTGAACCCATTAGTCTAAGTGGATGAGGAAATAGTTATTTTAAAGACTACACTTTGGCTCACATGGAGAAAGGCTAGGTGATCACATAATCCATAACAACCCTTGATCATTGAGTTGAAACTGTATTTACTTTAGTCAGCTTTTTTGCTGTTGTGACCAAAATATCTAACAAAAAAAAATTTAGAGGAGGAAAAGTTTACTTGGGGTATCACGGTCTCAGAGATCTCAGTCCATAGACATCTGACTCCATTGCTCTGGGACCAAGTGAGGTAGAACATCGGAAGCATGTGGCAGACAAAAGCAGCTGGAGACATGGTATCAGGAAGCAGAGAGACCTATGCCCAACAAGTACAAAATACCCCAAAGGCATTCCCTCAGGTATCTACCTCCTCCAGCCACAGTCTACCTGCCTACATTTACCAATCTCTATCAGGGGATTAACACCTTGATTAGGTTAAGGCTTCATAACCCAAGCATTTCACCTCTAAACTTTCTTGCATTGTTTCACACATGAGCTTTTTGGGGACACCTCACATCTAAACCATAACTGTAATGATTTCCAAGACTGAGGTAGTATCAATGATCACTTCAGGTAGAGTAAGGAACAAGTTCTGTAACAGCTTTCCTATTTGTATGATATATATTTAGACATAACAGCATATAGTATGTACATAAATAATAAGTCAGTAATTCTTCCATCATTTTCCCATGAGTAATTAAGAGCAGCCTTATTTTTGAGAAATTTCTGTAGTCATTGCATGATTTACTTAGTATGTTTACTTAAACACTTGAGTCTCTTTCAGACTCCTCTAGTATATGTTGTGTTTCTTTACAAGAAGTACATTCTGAAATGTATAAATGCAAAAGGTGCTATTAAAGAAGATCCAGATGGTTGATCTGAAATTTATATGGCATGTCTCCAGCCTCAATTCATCTGTGCTGACACCTGGAGATAATACCAACTAAGTAGGCAAGAGGTTGCTGTTACAGGAATGTTAACTTGACAAGAACTGGTCAGAGCAGACTCCTGATGTTTCTAACAATCTGCACCAACTTCTATCCCTTTTGGATTTATGACAACTCAAAAAGTGGTCAAGAGGAGATAACCACTTTCTTGGACAGTTATTTAATAACCAAATTATCTTTCTAAGATGTGTAAGAGAATGACATCAAGAGGATGAAATGGAAATAGAGAAAGAAATACTTTTCATTTTGTTCTTGAATAACTGGATATCTATCAAATATACCTGAGAAGTGCAAATGGCATCCTGACATCCTGACCATCAGCCTGTTGTTGGGCTTTATGATAAAATAAATAGTCCCTTTTCATAATGAAAATGACCAGGAAAGCTAAAAACATGTCAGTTTAGATTCAAGCACTAAATTGATGAGACAAGAATTAGCTGATTGGACTGGAAGAGCAATCCATCTCTGAGTAGTATGTCTAAATATGTGTTACTTTTTCTTAGTAAGAATGTTGCTTTATGAGATGAGATGAAGTATTTTTAAATTGATCCAAATTTTACCCTAGTGTGTGTGTTTGTGTGTGTATCTGAAAAAATAGAAGATATGTTTTGACAAATCAAACATACATACATGTAGATTCCCTTCACAGAAGAGAAATTATCAAAATATTTCATTTGAATGAGTACAATCCATCATATAAAAAAGCCATGGTTAGGGGCTGGTGTTGTAGCTCAGTGGTAGAGCAGTTGCCTAGCACATGTGAAGCACTGGGTTCAATCATCAGCACAACATACTAATAAATAAAAGTATTGGGTTCCTCATCTACAACTGAACAAAAAAACTACAAACTAAAGAAAACTTCAATAGAACTTAGACTCAAATTGATATTCAAATATTTATTGAGCATTAAGTACTTGCCTTAGATATTTTCGTGGTTAAAAGTAAAAATGTTTGACTCTATTAAATTTAACCAATCATATCATATAGTTGGGAGTTATATTAAAAATATTTTATAACTAGTATTGCAAAGCAAGAGAACATTAACAATAGACATACTGACCAATCAGAATAGGTATCAATCATGAAAAACCAGCCAAGTTGCACTGGCAATGTACATATATATGGCTCTATGTATTCAGTATGGTCAGAAAATTTAATGGTTTGCATATATTCAGCATAGCCAGAAAAATATTTATGTAGACACAGTCTTCTAGTAATCTGAGATGATGACTTGCTTCACTGATATATCTTAAAAATGAATTAAATGGGAATTATTTTTAGCATTTGCAAATACTCATGGTAAAATGTCATTGTGATGATGTATTAGAAAACTGAAATTTAAGAGCTTAATGGCACAGGAAAATAACACTTCAGGTGACATTTATCTTACTAATGATCTAATATTATCCTTTTTAGATAAATTTTATTGTATCTTAGATACTTGCTTATGAACATATGTGTCTCACTGGAAATTGTGTGTGTGTGTGTGTGTGTGCATATGTGAAAATTTTTTGCACATGAGAGTTACTGGACACATTTTAACAACAGCATTCATATTGCTGAAATATCTTCATAATAACAAATGTACTTAGAATAAATATCAGCTAGTAAAATCATAAGTATTTTACCCTTAGATTTGGGCATAAAAATAATTTACTATATGTAAAAATGGAAAGGATTTTGTTATAGACCTCTATAAAGCCTTAAAATATTTTGCAAATTTATGTATTATATAACAATAATATAATATATTGGTGTAATAGCATTCATACTTCTGATGTTCACTTTCTCTTGGTTTGAAAAATGTATTGTATAAATAGAATAATACAAATAATAGCAATCATAACTTAAAATATTTCTAATCAGGCCAGAGTAAAAATGTTGGTTGATTCTACTGACTGTGATATTATATAGTCAGTCATGTTACATGTTCAATAATCTACCAAGCTCTTATAAACTAAATACAAGTAAATTTAAATAATCTTCAAAAGGATTCAGGAGATATATGCATATCAAAGTGGAAATAATACCTTTAATATTATTACATACATGACATGAATTTTCCATGAAATTGTGAAACATGTAATTTCAATACAGAAAAATCTTTGTACTCTGTACATATGTATATTTTAATATATTTATAATCAGAGATTATCTTTGGATATTTGATTACAGATATTTTAAGTAAATAAAATGGCATTAATACACTATTATGCTAAATGTAATTTCACTCTTAAATTTGGAATTACAGCAAATTTCATTTTAATCATTTGCTTAATTGGTTACAACTTATTTCCTTAGAAAACTTAGAATGTCCTAATCATTTCATTGTTTGTGCTATTTCTTTTTACTTGAAGACAATTTTCCACAAATGCCTGGTACACAATTTTTTTGAAACTAATCATGAGAATTAGGTCAAATGAAAACTGTTAACAAAATTTAATGTTATTAAGTAATAGGCATAAATTTGGTTCAATTGTCTATCCTAGACCTATAAGGTTGCTATGTCCTTGGGCAAAATCATTGCAGTGATACGTTTCTAATTTTTGTTATTTTCAACATGAGGGAATCTACCATAATATAGCTAAACTTGTATTCTTTTTAATTCTAAATCATGAATGGGGAGTAAAAGGCTTAAATTAATCTCCTCAGTGTTGTAATTTAAGTAAATCTGGATTTTAGTAACAGTCCAATTCCCTATGCTGTCCCAAAGTTCATATTAATTACTTAAAAGTAGTGAGTCGATATGAAAAATGACAATTCTATCTTCATCCACCCAGCCAATGCTTTCTTTTCTTTGAGGACAGAGACATTACCATGTCTGGAGATCCATGCCAGACATTTTCTTTGTACTTGGTCAAAACCTCTCCGCTTACATCCTAGTTGTAAAAATGATTCTGTGGATAGAGAATATAGCTCAGTTGGTATGGTAATTGCCAGAATATGCAAGGTCATGAGTTTGGTCCTCAGCACTGAAAAAACAAAATGATCCACTCATGCCTAGGTGTTATGGATTTAATGTTTTAGTTTCTTTCTAAGCATATTTTGAAATTGAATCCCCAATGCAAAAGTAGTGGTAGAAGTGAACCTGGAAGATGAGTGATGGAATTTGGTGACTGCATAATAGGACTTGGTGGATGAAGCTCATGACTTTCTGTGCCCTCTGCCATGTGAGGACCTTGAATTCCACCTCTCCTAAGCATGAAGTCTTCTAGCAGTATTTGAAAGTAGAGACCAAACCATGACTTGAATCTGACTTACCATAATTGTGTACTTCTGAGAGTCCAGAACTGTGAGGATAAATTTTGTTCTTTATAATTTACCCAGTCTGTGGTTTATTATGAGAGCACAAAACCACTAAGACACTAGAGAATACATATGTTGTATTACTTTGTTGCTATTAAATCTCACCTAGCATAATATTTTTAAGACATTATAGAACAACTGATTTTCCAGGATTCTTCCAGATTATTTCTGCTTCAAGTCTTCTCTGGATATATAAAACAAACTCCTGTGTATTTGTCCTGCAATTATTTCTTCAGTCATTCTGATTTTTATTATCCATGAAGCAGTTACTTATGTTGATTTGGCTTTCTATTTATAATTAACCTTTGCAGACAAAACATCCTACCTTAGCTATCCTATATAATGCCTGTCAGTGATCATATGACTAAAAAATATGTACAACAATTTTTAATTGGGAAGAAATTTTCTTTTCTAATATTGTAAAATTAGTTGTCAATGGTTTAGAATCTTCAAGCTCATAATTATTTATTCAATATCCATCTTCTCATTTTGCCTTAAATACCTGAGATAAAATAGATTCTCTATTTTGTACTACTTCATCTGAAGCTATCATAGTGCTGGTGTTCTGTAAACATTCTTTAAGTAAATCAAAAACATAAAAAAAGAAGTTTCAATAATCACTTAACTTTTAGATGTGTTTTGATTTTTCTTGGGTTTTTCCATATACATAGTATTTCGTTTATATTGCTGATAGTTTGTATTCCTCATTACTGATGTAATAAAATTGAATCCAGAGTAAAACCACAGTTTTGAAAATTATTTTTCCAGTGTCAATAGATACAGAGATAGTTAATGGGGTATTTCAATAAGAAATCAACCTTATCTTATGAAATTATTAAATTGCAATTTAAATTGGTGCAACATGTATTTTCTACATTTGCTCATTTTCACTTTCACAGTAAATCCTATAATGTAGACATCATTATTCCACTTTACAAAATAACACTCAAGTCTGTGAATATTTGGTTATAATTATAAACAATTCATGGAATTTTAATGTGATTATATGTTTTGCCTACATAAACATTTTATTTTTGCAATAACTCTCCACAAATATATCTATATCTGATGGCTGTTTGCATATAGGGAATTGTCTACATGGTGAAGTTGATAAAAAGCTAACATGATTTTCATGAGGGTCAAGTAATGGGAACTTGTGGAGTGATATTAATGATTGTATAAACATTCTTACTTTGGGAAATCATCAAGACCTATGAATTATACCATCAGATGATATTAAAAATGGGAATATGACACAGATATAGAAGTAATTTATTTTTCTCTTATTCCAGTCATAATCTTTCCTAATATGTCATCCTTTTGCAAGTTTCTGTGTTCATCTGTGGCAGCAGTGTGATGCCACTTCCTATTTTTTGTAGGTTAAGAATAAAGAGACTAGTTTGTCCAAATCTATATCATATGCCAGCATTTGCAACTGAATCTGTGAAAGAAACAGGCTTTGGCTGTCTTAGTGGGGATGGCGATGAGTACAGCTCACCATAGCTGTGTTCTAAGTTTAGGCATCTGAGGGAATTTTGTTCTTTTACTATGTGCTGCTGTAGCCTACATCAGAGAATAGATCCTCATGTGGCCCAATTAACTGTGCATTGTTCCACAGCTGCTGGTGATACAGTTCTTTTAATTCTTTTTAGGATGCTATCTTTATGTAGAGACATTTAAAAAAATAACTCTCTTATAGTAAGCTTTTGACTCCACAAAGAAATTATGCTTTTACGTTAAAAAAGTACCGTGGAAGTGTTGTTAGTCAGTGATTGAAGGACATTGGAATATTTTAAATGTTGAGCCACTGTAGTATGTGAATTTAGACATGTAGATTTAAGAAGTGTTTCTCCGATTTTTAATTTGGCATCATGGCATCTCTGAAACACATGGTGGTCAATGGAGCATGAATGAAAAAAACCAAAATGTTCATTTCCAAATATGAATATAAGAATGGGAATGTTTTGTTTCATTGGGCAACAATTTTGATTTTATGCAGAATAAAAGCATGTGACCATGTGACTATCATAAGATTATACACATGAAGTAACTTGAAAATGTCATCAAAAGTAGAACTTCAAATGTTACTCACGAGAATCTTGTACATTTTGAGTTGAAAATGGAATGTCTTTCATTTGGGATATTATATAATATTTATGATTGTTACATTGTAAAATATCAAGACAGTAGGCATTAAAGATTATGAAATACATGTACTGTATAAAAGTGCAAGGATTCCATTTTATTATACAGCCATTAATGTCAATCTTCATTAACAGCAATATTTTTCAAAATTTAATATCAGTAATTCTAGGGAAACATTACTTGGATTCCTAACATTTATATTTGTATTTCAATTTTTTTTCAGAAATTAAGAAATGATCATAAAATTAAATAGCTATGTTATCTGTTCTACAGTTCTTAAATTATCAAGTAAGATATTTTTAAATATAGTAAATATACAAATTGAAATTCAGATGACTTATGCACAGCAGTTCTATTGGATTATATATCATGTAGTAAAGTAAAAGCATCTAATTGCCATATCTCTTATAAAGTTAAAAGAGGCCTACTATAAAAATTACATGTAATCAGTATGAATGCAACTATAAAAGTCACTACATATGGCATCCTGCAATTTAATTCTCTCTTCATAATTACTGCTAGTACCAACTTTATATTTAGAGTGCACATAAGAAATGAATACTTGGATACCCCAAACCCTCTATTTTATTATGATTTTAATTAAATATATAATTTATCTAATCATCACATTTTGGTAAGTTTCTTTTTGAGAAAAAAAAACACTTGGTTTTTATTTAGAATTTGGCATTATACAAAATCTTTCCTCTTTTACAAGGAAACACATCCATTTGGGAACATTTGATTGAGATTGTCATCACTACCCTTGGTGCATGTATGAAAACACAATTGGTGTAACTTTATCTGGTTTGCAACCAGAGAAATGGAAAAACTGAGCTCTATATATGTGCTATGACTTGAAATGCAATTAAATAAACTAATAAAAAAATAAAAAATAAATAAATAAATATATTGTGTCCATCTACAACTGAAAAAAAAATCATGTATAAACTTAAGAAAATTCAAATTAATGAAAATATTTATGTATCTCATAATCATTTCATAATGTATATGTATGCCAAAACATCATATTGCATACCTAAAGTATATACATTTTTATTGAATATGAATAAAGCTGAAAAATAAATACATGAATAAAGCTGAAAAATAATTGAAGAAATATAAATATATACATTTGTGACAAAATAATATGATTTTTCCAAAAGGTACTTGGAACATACAGGCATACCTTTCACAATATGAGTAATCTGAGTTACAGAAAGTTTAATTCAGTTTTATATCAATCATTTCACCTGAAATAACAGTTATTTTTGCAAGGAATTGCCACAGTGAAGTTTTACATGTAGTCTAAATAACTATTTAATATTTACTGATTTTACATACATAGTACTCATGATTTAGTGATGTGACAGCAGTTCCTATAAGGAAATAACAACTTAAACACCCACCCTGAGCCAAGCATTGTGTTAAACCAATATATGATTTAGATACTATGATTATATAAAGGCATTCAGAAATTTATGACAGATTGAATAAGATCCTCAAGGTTAGATTCAGAGTGGAGTGGGAGCAAAGAAGACAGTAAAGCAGTAATTCAAAGTTGAGCAGTCTTATTTACTGGATCTACTGATTTAAGCCATGTGTTTTAGTCTTTTTTACATTAGGCATACTATGTTGTGCCTTAAAAAGTTACTTGAAGTCTTATTCACTTCAAATTAATTCAGATATATTTATTCAAAATAGGAAAGTGGAAGTTTATTTCAGAAAGTATAGAACATTTAAAACTCAAGTGATATAACTGGCTATTACTCTGTTTAGAAGGGAAAATATTTTGTAGAGTTCCAAATAGTAATCTTATTTGTAATAGGTACCTTACAATAAGTCGCACAAATTATCAAAAGGATAATTCACTAATATTTGATAAAAGAAATTACCTATTAACTTTTTTATCATTAAAAAGCTAGGAGGATTATTTATTATATTGAGAATTGAACCCAGGGTTGTTCTACCTCTGAGCTACATGGCCAGCCCTCTTTATTTTTATTTTGAGACAAAATCTCACTAACTTGCCAAGACTGGACTTGAAATTGACTTTCCTCCTGCTTTCACCTCCGCAATAGTTGGTATTACAGACACCACCATACCCAACTGGTAGACCTATCTTTGTGACATTTACAGTTCTAAAGCTAATTTATGCTTATTTATATTCATCCTAATAGAAAAATATCAGCTCTGTACTACTTGAGAAGGGTTCCTCCTGCCCAATATTTCTTTTACCTTATGTAGGCATTCCAGTCATTGTTTTAAGTAGTCTACCTGTAAATATTATTAAGCCATATATAATTCAATGGAGATAACATTCATTATTTCGTAGCCAAATTCTGTTAGTGTCTCTGACTTTCATTTGGTAGATTCATCATCTATGATCTTTTAAAATGTCTAATTCTTTCAAATGACTTTTTGTTGTTGTTGCTACTGAAGACTTAACTAAATATTTCTCAATGCACTGCTATGGGAAATTGGTTGTTATCTTGTACTTCATAATCATTCTTATTAAAATCACTCATATGTGGATCGTCTGAAGTATGCTTCCTCAGGTCTCTGGAAATTGAATAGTAGTAAAATTCTTCAAGTTAATTCAAACTTCTTATACACATTGCAACATTCAGCTGAATATTCTACATCTCAGCTCTCTGGGTTATGCCTAAGGCTTAAGGGAAAGAAGGGGAAACTCTGGACATAATGTCTAAAAACTTAGATTCCTCATATTTTTCAAAATGGTTAACATCCATTTAGGCAGTAGAATACATGATTACCAGGTTGAACACAAAGTTTTTTTTAGAATCTTGTTTTTAGCCAGGTGCAGTGGTGCACGCCTATAATCCCAGCAACTCAGGAGACCGAGACAGAAGGATCACAAATTCAAAGCCAGCCTCAGCAACTTAGTGAGGCCCTAAGCAACTTAGAGAGAATCTGCAAGATAGAATCTTGTTTTTGCATCATCATCATCTTCAGTTTTGCCCCTACTTTGACCTTCATGTTAAATCCCTTCTACTATTGCTACTGATGTTTCCTTGTTAATGCTTGAAAGTGTAGTGTGGTAGTGGGCTACTGGGGATTTCCTTTCTTACCTCTTCTTTTGCAACTGAAATGCACATAGTTCTAAGGAACTGGTTTTGACAACAGAAAGAACACTAAAATATATGATCCTTTTTATCTCCTCTAAAATCCTAAAAATTGAAAATTCTCATTATTAGGAGTTTATTATTCAATGTAAATTTACCAAAGACAATACATTAAAAATCCATCGTGTCTGGAGATTACTAAACACACATAAAAGCCTACCATGATACAAAGAAAACATTCAGATATAAAATATAACCTGAGATTAACTACAGTTCAAATATTTTTGCCTTTACCAATATCCCTTGGTTTACCTATAATTCCTTTATGTAAATGTGCTAATAACTATATTTATTTATTAATTTTGCAGTTTTAATTGCATGCTCACTTGTTATTTTACTTAAATCATACATTATCATTAAATGCAATTATGGAATAAGAGGTTAAATGACCTGTTTGATATATTAATGACTAAATAATTAAGCATATCTAGCTTAAGCTGTAAAATTTGCATATTATATTGATTTTAAAATTCTTTTGATGAAGCTCACTTGCACTTTTTGGATTAACCTGAATAATTAACATCATGATAAATTATTGATTATTCTAAATAGGAAGTAGAACAATCTCATGTGGCACAGAATTCAAATAACTAATATTGATTATTATTTACTATTCCACTGAAGTAATTCTGATCCATAACCACATAATTTAAAGAAAATTTTTTTATAAACATAGGGAAATTATATTTATTTCTGCCCCTATATACCTTTCACATTCTAACTTTTTTCCTTATATTTTAAATAAGAAAAATCTCTCTCAAAGCTTGCCTGGACTTTTCTCTAGCTGTCATAACAGTGTTTGACTTTAAATAACATGTGATTATGCAAAGTTTAGAAGGTTCTTTCATAAATTAAAATTTTAATCTCACCATAACATACTGAATCTGCAAATAAAAATATGTAATGTTGCAATAGTCTTGTTTTACAAAAATTATAAAGATGGTGATCCCAACTTACACTTTAAATTTTATTTTTCAGGATTATTGATTTAAGAAATATTTTTCATTAATAACAGCATAATTGCTATAGTGTATTTCTTTTGGATATGCTTTGAGAAAACTGTCTTCTCCCACTCCTTTCTTTTATTAGGCTATTTATTTTGCTTCTCTGGCATAATAATATGGCCAAAGAAGGGAGAAAGATTTCAAAGGCTACTAAATACAGTCATGGACTGCAGAATGTGATTTCAGTCAACAGAGCACTGCATATAATATTATGGTCCCATGAGATTATAGTGATGCTGAAAATTCTTGCCATCTTGCAGCTATTGTATAGTAGTGTACCATCCTATAGTAGTATAATGCACTACTCTTGTGTTTGTGTTGATTCTGATGTAAACAAACCTACTGTACTGCCTGTTGTATAAAAATTTAAAACATACAATTAGATATAGTAAGTAACCCTTGATAATAATAAACAACTATGATCCTGACTTATACATTCACTATATTACACATTTTATTTTAGAGTGTACTTTTTCTACTTAATAAAAAACTATATTGCAAAACATTGTAATGTTTTACACCATCATAGCCTCATACATCTTCAGTTTACAGCATCTCTTGATCCTTTACTAAGACCATGTCAAGTGATTGACATATACCATCTAGGATTATCTAAGTACATGCTATGATATTTTCAGTAAGATGAAACTGGCTTAGTTTCAGAACACCCTGTCATTGAGTTACACATAATGACACCTAAATACTTAACTAAAAATACTTATCAATAAAAAAATTGTTTTTCCCATCATTATCCATAAGAAATTATAGTCTATCAAGTGAATGTTTTATAGTATCATCTACTTAGATACTAAAATTTAAATTTATCAAATTAGTTACTTTAACTTCAATGAAGCAATTAAATGTGTTGCAGCTCTCTAGACATCATTCACCATGACCCTTTTTTTTGGTGTCGGGGGGCAGTTACTGGGGATGGAATTCAGGGGCCTTCAACCACTGAGCAACATCCCTAGACTATTTTTTGTATTTTGTTTACAGACAGCGTCTCACTGAGTTGCTGAGGCTGGTTTTGAACTTGTGATACTCCTGCTTCAACCTCCTGAGCTGCCGCGATTACAGGTGTGCACCACTGCGCCTGGCCATTTGTTTTAATATGGTCGTGACTATTATTATTAAGTAAACATGAAAGTGTTACTGGAATTAAGGTCTAGGCTGATTTCCCACAACAGGCCAATTTCAAACCTCCACTAATAATTGACTGCATTAACTTATTAGTAGAAATATTTTTTCTTCAGGGTGACTTGCAAATATATCAACATTGTTTGTTTTATTCTACTGGTTTTTATTTTTAAGAGAAAATTTTAAATTATAGCTTTTCTTCTTTGCTTTGATTTTTAGATCAAGTATTTTTTGAGAAAATAAAAATAGGATTTTTAGTTTTTTTGTAAAGAACTTGTGAGTTGTCAGAAAATGTATATAGAAATAGACACAAGCTGAGTTTTTTTTTTTTTTTTTTTTTTTTTTTTTTTTTTGAAAAACTAGTTCAATGAGAAGAAAGGGAGACTCTTGTCACAAAGTTCTTACATCCAAAAGCTAATTTCGGTTGACTTATACAAGTCTGTGTGTTGCCAGAATAGTGGGTACCCTCTCAGAGTGGATGGGCCAGACTTGAGAAGTTTTTTCAGTTCTGCAAATCTCAAGAACATCTATTACTTCTTGGGGCTGCTTTTGTTACCAAGTAGTTACATGTTACACAATGAACAGTCTATAGGGGGTAGACTGCCCTAGGCCCTGTTTCTGATTGCTAAACTCCCTGTAATGAGAAACTACAAACTCTCAGTAATGAACTAAAACACGTGTAATGCTTGATTTCAAAAGCACCAATTAGTTATGTTACATAAAGTAGTAATTTTCTTTAAATATTTTAAATCCAAAATGAAATCTTGGAAACAAAAAAATAAAAACTTAAATGATGGCACATACAGAGAAGGGGAAAATGGAAGTATGCCTGGAACATAGTACATATTTCCTTTTCTTTTTAACAAATATGTTTTTTAAAATATTTTTTAGTTGTAAATGGACACAATATCTTTGTTTTATTTATTTACTTTTATGTGATGCTGAGGATTGAACCCAGTGCCTCATGCATGCGAGGCAAGCGCTCTGCCACTGAGCCACAGCCCCAGCAGCCCACATACTTCCTTTTAAATGTTAAATAAATTGAGGAACAAAAGGGTACCATTGGTATCACTGGCTTAAGGTACCAAAAATCTGTGAGGTCTTCTCTGCACTCCCTGAAGATTTAATGCCATAGGCAAATTATTACAATTGTGAAAAAAATGATAATCTCAGTTGTAATAGATTAAATTATTGTTTCAGAAAAATTCACCTTGCACACATTCAAACTGTCTCCATGACAGTGAGCTGCTTTTTAGCCTTTGGCCATATGACATGTGAGATCAAGGGTCTGTGGGTGGAAAGGCCAGTGTGCTACCTCACACTTTTGTTTCCAACCTTTTTCTGTACTCTAAAAATAATAATAGAAGAGACTGGAACTAGACTTATCAGCTAAATCAGAGCCACTCCAGACTCTGCAGAGTTATAATTAAGAAATGAATACTTATTATTTGCTATTCAAATTTTGTGGTGAGTTCTTATTCAGGGAAATCTGAGTGATACAATAAATTTTAGAATAAGTTTTACTTTGGGTTTAGGGTTGAAAAATAATGAAATAAGAAAGGAGCATGTGAGTAGACGCAAAGTATTCTTAGTTTTCTAGATCCACAGGAATTTGTTTCATTATTATGCTTGTGCTTTACATATTAGACATATTTGTATATATGAAATATTATAAAATTTTACCAAAAAAGGAAAGAGACAAATAACATTTTTAGATTAAAAAAACCCACAAACATTATGTATCAACCTCCTTTAAGTGAGGTAATATTCCTATAAACACAATATGTCTGTATTGTACATGTTATATACAGACAAATATGTAATTAAATGTGTATTTTTGAAATCATTAAAGACTACGGTTCTCAACAGAGTAAAAGTAAATAAAATCAACTTAAAAACCAATTTACTTACTGCTTAGAAACAACAAATGAAAAGTTGAAATATGTGAATAACTTTTTGAAATACTGATTATTTTGTATTTTCATACATATACGAAATTATATATGAATATCTATTTACCTATATACATACAAATGATAATTTTACATATATGTATATTTTCCAAATGATGTTATTCATATGTTCATATAAAATGATTTTACACTTTTAGATAGAAAGATATTTACAAGTGTACACAGATAAGCTTTTTTCATTGGGCAATATTGTATAATTTTTCACTGGGAGACTACAGAACTTTTAAAATATTATTTTGTAAAGTATCCATTTAATAAAAATTCTCAAGCTACTACATGAACATGAATATATATTGAAATATATTTAAAGAAAAATCATTTTCATATGTGGTATAATGTTTTCATTACATATAAATAACTACATAAACTCACTCTTAGTTAAAATATGTTAACAAACTATGATATGAACATATTTGGCATAAAAAATTGTATTGTATAATCATTACCCTTGAAAATGTATAATTAATAAAATATAAAAGACCAAGAAAAAATATCTGCTTAGAGTTATTAACTTAAAAACAGTAGGTCTGATGGTGATATCCACTAACTTTCTACTACAGAATGGCAGTATTTAATTTATACATCTAGATTCCATTCAGAAGGTGAAAATGAAATTTAGGATTATAGGTATCAACTTAACTCATAAAAACAATGCAAATTCTCCAAAATTCTTTATTTTTAATTAAAGAAAAAAATTGCAAAGAAAACAAAATCATTAACACACGTATCCTATACTCAGTATCTCTTCTTATTATTCAAATTGAGATACTTCATTTTGCATTCCTGATATACACGAAATTTAGATTGTTTTTTCTATTTCAGTGTTTAAAAAAAGTATAACAGAATTCTCACTGAAGAAAAGATAAACCTCATTTATACTTGTGTCATCTGAAATAATTTTATGGTAAGATATGTGAGGAAATTCATTAAGTGATGTCACTTAGTAATTCCTCTACAATTCTAAATAATTTACAGATGAATAAATATGCATTTGAAGTAGGACCATTTACAAATGAGCATGTAAATGTATTTTAATCTTTACTTCATAAATAATGATTTTCCCTTTAAAGTGTTTCTGTACTTCAAATTTTGTGATTATAAATACACTAAAAAAAAACCTTACTTTTAATTATCAATAAATACTTTCTTCAATAAAAATGCAAGAGATAAAATGAGGAAAGAGGGCTGGGGATATAGCTAAGCGATAGAGCACTTGCCTAACACATGTGAGGCACTGGTTATACATCTAGTTATAAATGTATAATCTATACATTACTGTACATCTAATAATAAATGGCTAAATGTATAACACTGCTTATACATTTATCCTTAGCACCACATTAAAATAAATAAATAAAGGTATTGTGCCCATCTACAACTAAAAATATTTTAAAAACTAAGGAAAGATTTTGCCATAATCTACTTAAATTTACATGAACACTCTAAAGATTTCTAATAGATTTATATTAATGTAATTGAAGGTGTTCCTGATGGATCATGGATAACCGATTTTTACTATTCATTTCCACAAGATGGGATTAAAATGTGTTCATGCACAATCTTCAAAAATCTCCTTTTCATAGTCTGTTCAATCAATACATTCCTTACACTACCATAATGTGGAACTTGTTACATATTCATGTCTCTTTTATGTATTGTACTCCTGACCTCTTCGGCACTCATTTGTGGCAATAGTCTGTTTCATTTTTGATTGTTACTCTGGCATCTCCGATATTACTGCATCTAATCTATCATGTCCAAGTGATATAAAATCTCCAAACTAGTTATTCAAGGTAGAAATTACAACAATATTGTAATGACAAGTATTGAAAAATACTATTTAAATTTTGTGATAATGTATTCTAGCTTATTTTCTCAATGTTTCATTAGAATGTGCAGTTTGCTGATGAACAATGCACAAGCTAGAAATGCACATTTTAAGAAAACTAATGATCACTGAATTGTAGATGCATTTATACATTTTGAGTTAAGTGTACAATTAAAACATTATATATTACTCATACAACGATTAGGCTTTTCAAGTTATTCCTTTTCTCACCATATTACTTACATTTGATAATTTTTAAATAATGTTAAGAAGTAAAATGAATGTGTTAGAATATTATACTATCTCACAATTACAAGATAAGACATTCAACATTTATGAACAATAAAATAAATTAGTTTTTGTTTTGATATTTTTATTTTCTTTTTAAGAGAAGCATTAGCTGATTCACGACACTAGAATGTCCAGCAATTTAGTAAATATATAACACCAAGAACATTATCATTAGCAGAAAATTATCATGCTTGTGATTACCAGTTATTTTAGAAACTAGAAGCTAGTAATTTCATCATGTTTATGAAGACATTTGTATAATATTGAATGTCTTCCCTATTTAATCCATTACAAGAAATCTACCAAATTGCATCCATCAACTCTGCAGGTCATTACTGTCATGTTGTTTTAGATTTTGACCAAGTTTTTTTTCAAGCAGTAGCTGAGCTAAAGTTTTGTGTTTTTTTTTTTTTCCATAAGAATCAAATTACCCCATATAAGTATATGCCTCTATTTATAATGCAAAAATATCAAATAGAATACTTGTCTGTAAACTTATTCTTTGGGAAGTTTGCACATAAGATAAACCCAGCTTTCTCTATTGCCTTCTACACTCCCTAATTATATGTTTCCTAAGTTTGTTCATTTTGTGCAAAAGTTTTTGCCTTTCTAGTCAACATATTTATAATACAAAGGACTCCATCCAGCCTCTGGCTGGAGATTGGTTTCCTTTAGGTTGAGTTTAAGATTTCACTGATAGTAGCAGGCAGCCATCACAAGGTTATCCTATGAATCTTCCTGTGATTCCTTTGAATGCTACTATCTTGGCCAGCCTATTGTCCACCTTCCAAGGCACAACATGCAACAGTTTGCTCAAAGTACTTTGCCAATGTAAAGTGAAGGTGTAGGCAGCTGACTTTTCAGGCTAAAATTGTCCAGCACCTTGACCTCTGCTTGCATTACCTCTCTACAATTAACAAGAGGCCAGATTCCACCATCTTGCAAAGTTTGTATGTGATTGCATATATATTACAGCCAGGGGGTAGGAACAAATGAAGAAGGAGTGCTACTTCCTTAAAAAAAAAAAAAGAGTCCTGAAAATAGTGTAAAAATGACACATCTCATTTACTATATTTTAAATAAATAGTTCAAACTAGTGGCAGAGAAGGCTGAATATTTTTTAATATGGTTCCATTGCTGCCCTTAAAACAAAGTTGTGAAACTAAAGAAAATGAGATAAGACAATGTATTAAACAACTTTCAGTCTTTGTGACAGAAATAATTTTAGAGTTGCATGAAATAGGGACAAAAATATATAAATTACTAAGTATCCATTAGTACAGGAATTATTAAACTACTTATCAGTGAAAGGGATGTTAACTGCTACAGGGAGATATTCAAGAAAATTTCTGAAGTGTAAAGGGAAATTATGAACAATACATGTAATATATAGAAAAGATTTATATAATAGGAAAGGTAAAAAATACATTTGGGAAAGATGGTAGATCAAGAGGAAATCGTACACATTTTGATATTATTAAGTTCCAGTTAATTATGAAGGAGATTATTTAGTATCATGAGGAGAGTCATCCTTCCTAAGTATGAGATGCAATATGTAATAAAGGAAGGATTTTTAAAATATAGTTGTTCGTGTATACGTATATGGTAAATGAATCTATGTATATATGTTTACATTTATATTTTGTATTAATATATAAAAATTTTAATTCATGAATTTTAATTATCAATCCATCTGAAAATGTTCCATTCATTTTATCAGATAATATCTGATTTTATTTTTTGTCACATGAATACACTACACATTAATAAGATAAAAGAAAGCAATAAAATTGCTCAGTTGAAAAACTGGCAAAGGAAACAAGATCATACCTTATATTTTTGTTATTTTAATTGATATTTAATGATCGTATATATTTCTGGGGTACAATCTTTAGATGTATTCATGTAATTTGAATAAATCAAGCTAATTAACTTATTAATCATGTTATTTTCTTATTATTTTTGTGGTAAGACATTTTGAATTTATTCTCTTGATTTTCATCAAAAGTTGTACAAAAATTTGGGGGGTGTAGCTCAATGATAGAACATATCCTTAGCATTCACAAGATTCTGAGTTAGATCCCCAGCACCACACATATACACAAATGAATAAATAAATACATTAAGTATGAAATTTGTGTTCTGAAAGTTTCAAAATTTTAATAACATTTAAAAGACCTAAGCATATGAAAAAATATCCCATATTCATAGATGAGTATGTTTAATATTTTTTTTTGTTTTTTTGCTTTTTTGGTACTGGAGATTGAACTCAGGGGCACTGGACCACTGAGCCACATCCCCAGCCCTATTTTGTGTTTTATGTAGAGACAGGGTCTCACTGAGTTGCTTAGCGCCTCGCTGTTGCTGAGGTTGGCTTTGAACTCACGATTCTCCTGTCTCAGCCTCCCTAAGTGCTGGGATTACAGGCTTGCGCCACCGCGCCCGGCTTATATTTAATATTTTTAAGATGACAATACTATCCAAATTGATCTGTACATTCAGGGCAATATTATTAAAATCCCACCTGGCTTTTACAGAATTTGACAAGAGGAAATTGTCAATTTCCCTTAAAATTCTTATGGAATTTCAAGTTACTCAAAATAGCTAAACAACCTGAAATTCTAAAGGAAAGTTGGAGAACTTATATATTTTGATTTGAAAATTTTACTATAAAGTTACAATAAACAAGAGAGTGGAATAAGAAAAGACATAAAGACAAATAGAATAGCATTTAGAAACAAACCCTTGCTTTATGCTGAGGAAAAAAAGTCTTTTTAGTGAACAGTGTTGAGAAAGCTATATATTAATAAGCCTATGAATTAATTTGGAAGCCTACCCCACACCATGTAAACAATTAACTCAGAATGAATCATAGACAAAAGGTAAATGCTAAGACTCTAAGGAGAAATAAATCTTTTAGAGGAAAATATGATCAAATTGTTTAAATGTAGGTTACATAAAGTCTTTGTATGTATGTCAACAAAACTATAAACAATGAAAGAAACATAAATTGGGATCTGCCAAAATTATAAAATTTTATGCTGTGTTATTAACAAAATCAAAAGACAATCCACAGAATAGGAAAAACTATTTGCATCTTTCTTATACAAAGCTTACATCCAGAATAGCTAAAGAGTATGCATAACTGAATAATAAAAGATAAAATTAAGCCAATTAAAAAGTGGACAATATTAATAGGCATTGCTCTAAGGATGATGTATAAATGCTCAATAAGCACTTGAAAAGATGTTAAACTTTCTAGGCATCAAGGAAATTCAAATCAAAACCACAGTAACATATCTTCATATTTTCTAGGATGGTTGTATTTAAATGAACATCAATCAGGATGTAGAAAATTGAAATTCTCACACTTACCTGGTGGAAAAGTAAAATGTTGCAGCCACTTTGGTAACAGTCTATCAAGTTCTCAAATGGTTAAACACAGTTACCATATTACCAAATTAATAGTTAATTTCATTTCACACATTAGAATTTGCCATTCAACATTTTTAGTGTATGCATACTGCTATTCAATCAAATTAACTCAAGGTAACTCAAATTAACCTATTTAACTGAAGTTAACTCAAATTAAGCATTTTATACAGGGATGGAATTCATTTTCCACTGTGAGATGGATAGCAGCTTTTGGATGCCAGTGTTAGACTATTATGGTTTGGATGTGAGGTCTCCTCCAAAATTCCTGTTAATGCAGGACTATTCAAAAGTGAAATGATTGGATTGCAAATTGTCTCAGATTAACCATTTGAGAAACATTTCTTTCTTTTTTTTTTAACATTTTGTCAGCTTTTATTGTTTTATAATGGAGGGGAGATTTCTTGATGTAGAAATTTCAGTTAGGACATAGAGTTCTCAAGGAAAATGGCACATCCTCCCCCACCCCTTGTTTTAGTTTGAAGTGCCTATTTGTTTTACATGGCCTGGTAATTCCTTGGATTAGGGCATACATCTTACCTTTGTGTTTTCTTATATATGACTGTGTGCCATGAATATTTGATCTTTGACCAGTTGCTTCACTCCGCTCCCCCTTCTTTACTTTTGGTATACCAAAGCTATTAAAGAGTTCTCACTTGTGTGTGCATCTAGGTAAGAATGAATAATGCCTTATGACATGGAAGTGGGAGCTGAGCATGCTTTAATAGAAAACTCGTGATGTAGAAGATATTTCTACTTAAAGTCAATTTATATTTTGTGAAAATGTTTTGAAGATTCTTGAAGACTAAATGGATGAAGGTACAGATACTGCATTTGTGTGTAGTGTTTTAGATATGAGCAAGACAATGGGCATAACAGCAGAAGTTAAGATTCTTCACAACCTTTTAAATTAGTTTTGATTCTTCACATCCTTTTAAATTAGTTTACTGTAATCATGAAGAATTTTTTTATACCCAAGTCACCTGTAATGCACCTGAAAATAGAGTTTTTCCCATGCCAACAAGTATAGAGATTTTCCTGGACTATGATAAAGGTAGAGTGAGTTTCAATGATAATGGATCATAGGAAGTGGCTTTATGAGCACCAGGTGGACTATTCACATACAGTGTATCAAGTGTTTGCATTAATGGGCAGTGGAGGAATTCAGCTTGATGAACCCATCACAGCAAAGTACCTGGACTACTACAAGGGCACGCAGTTGAAATATCCAGTGTGACTGATATTTAGTCATATTTAGTGTGAAAAATGTTTAAAAAGCAATACCTTGATGTTAGCCTTTGTAACTAATTAGACAACATCCAAGTCTTGGTCACACACTTGTTGTTAGTGTCTGATTCTTCTTAAAAGACAGAAAACTTAAACAGCTTCATCGCTTTCATGTTAGTGTTCTGCCTTTCACAAATGACAGAGTAAAGGCATTCTTCCCTAGTTAGTACTGAACAATTAACTTTGCAATTGAATTATCTTTCTCTTTATGTACAGGGATCTAATTTATTTATATCAATTGGTATTGCTGATACTTACATTCCTTTTGGGTGTAGGGGAGAGATACAAAACTATTATGTTTTTTGTGTTTGGTTTTTCATTTTTGGATCATGTTTATGTCTTAAGATAGTTTTAAATGACTGTGAATAGAAATGAGTACTAAGAAGTGTGTATTCATTTGATTTTAGTAGCAAAAGAAAGTTACAGATAGATAAAAAGACCATAAAATAGTAGCATATTTCAGTAGAAAATTATATATTTCAAAGTGTATTAATAGTATACAGCCTGGAAAATAAGTACTGCTATTTTGTTTTGTTTTGTTTTTCCTTAAGACCACAAACTGTTTTTTTAAAAAAGTGTTTATTTTTTTATTTGTTCTAATTAGTTATACATGATAGTAGAATGCATTTTGATTCATTGTGTACCAATGGAGCACAACTTTTCATTTCTCTGATTGTACACTATGTAGAGTCTCAGCACAAATACAGTCATACATGTACCTAAGGTAATGATGTTCATCTCATTCCACCATCTTTCCTACTCTCATGCCCCCTACCCTTCCTTCCCTCCCCTTTGCCCAAAGTTCCTCCATTCTCCCCACACACTCCCCCCCACCATTATGGATCAGCATTCACTTATCAGAGACATCATTTGCCCTTTGGTTTTTTGGGATTGGCTTACTTCATTTAGTAGGATATTTTCCAACTCCATCCATTAAACCAGCAAATGCCACAATTTTATTCTCTTTTAATGCTGAATAATATTCCATTGTGTATATGTACCACAGTATTTTTATCCATCTGTTGAAGGGCAGCTAGCTTGATTCCACAGGTTAGCTACTGTGGACATTGATGTGACTATGTCACTATAGTATGCTCATTTTAAGTCCTTTGGGTATAGACTGAGGAGTGGCAGAGATGGGACAAATAGTGGTTCCATTCCATGTTTTCTATGGAATGTCCATACTGTTTTCCATAGTGGTTGCCCCAATTTGTGTTGCCACTAGCAATGAAAGAGTGTGTATTTTTCTTCACATTCTTGCCAACAGTTATTGCTTGTATTCTTGATAATTGCCATTCTGACTGGAGTGAAATGAAATTTTAGAGTAGTTTTGTTTTGCATTTCTGTAATTACTAGAGAGGTTGAATATTTTTTCATATATTTGTTGATTGATTGTGCATCATCTTCTGAGAAGTGTCTGTTCAGTTTCTTAGCTCATTTATTGATTGGGTTATTTATTTGTTTGGTGTTGTTTTTTGAGTTCTTTATATATCCTGAAAATTAGTGCTCTATCGGATATGTGTGTGGTAAAAATGTTCTCCCACTCCATGGGCATTCTCTTCACATTATTGATTGTTTCATTTTCTGAGAAGAAGATTTTTTTAGCTTAAATCCATCCCACTTATTAATTCTTGATTTATTTCTTAGCTTTAGGACTCTTCTTAAGGAAGTCAAATCCTAATCTGACATGAAGAAGATTTGGGACTACTTTTTCTTCTATTTGGCCCAGGGTATCTGGTCTAATTCCTAGGTCCTTGATTCACTTTGAGTTGATATTTGTGCATGGTGAGAGGGGTTTCATTTCATTTGCTGCATATGGACTTTCATTTTTCCTAGCACCATTTGTTGAAGAGGCTATCTTTTCTCCAATATATGTTTATAGCACCTTTGTCTAGTATGAGATAACTATATTTATGTGGGTTTGTCTCTGTGTCTTCTATTCTGTACCATTGGTCTACATGTCTGTTTTGGTACCAACATCATGACATTTTTGTTACTATAGCTCTGTATTATAGTTTAAAGTCTTGTATTGTGATGCTTCCTGCTTCACTCTTCCTGCTAAGGATAGCTTTGGCTAGTCTGGGTCTCTTAGTTTTCCAAATGCATTTCATGATTGCTTTTTTCTATTTTTATGTGGAATGTTTCTGGGATCTTAATTGGAATTGCATTAAATCTGTATAAAATGTTTTGGTAATATGGCTCTTTTAACAATATTAATTCTTCCTACACAAGAACATGGGAGATCTTTCCATCTTCTAAGGTCTTCTGCAACGTCTTTCTTTAATGTTCTGTCATTTTCATTGTATAGGTCTTTCACTTCTTTTGTTAGATTGATTCCCAAGCATTTTATTTTATTATTTTTTGAGGCTATGGTGAATAACGTAGTTTTCCTAATTTCTCTGAGTGTTCATCACTGATATATAGAAATTCGTTTCATTTATGGGTGTTGATTTTATATCCTGCTAATTTGCTGAATTTATTTATTAATTCTAAAAGTTTTGTGGTGGAATTTTTTGAATCCTCTATAAAATCATGTTGTTGGTAAATAATGATAGTTTGAGTTCTTCTTTTCCTATCCTTATCCCTTTAATTTCGTCTATCTGTCTAAGTGCTCTGGCTAGAGTTTCAAGGACTATATTGAATAGAAGTGCTAAGAGAGGGCATCCCTGTCTTGTTCCAGTTCTTAGAGGGAATGCCTCCAATTTTTCTCCATTTAGAAAAATATTGGCCTTGGGCTTAGCATAGATAGCTTTTACAATGTTGAGGTATGTTCCTACTAGCCCTAATTTTTCTGATGTTTTGAACATGAAAGGGTGTTGTATTTTATCAAATGCATTTTCTGCATCTATTGGCCAGCTGGAATCACACTGGGCCAGGCAGGGAAAGTCTGGCTGACCAAGCCACAGATGGACCTCCAAAGATAAGTATCAAGAGTCAAGTTCATTTTATTATTAGCAGACAGAAGCTTAGATAAGTAAGGAGTTGACGGGCAGAAGACCAATCATATTAGGTCAGACTTGCATAGTAACAACCAATGGGTGGCAAAGTTAACTGCTCAGCCTTGAGGAACAGGGAGGTGAAAACACCTGGAGGTGCAACTCTAAGGCTTATGCAACACAGGCAGGGAAATGGTCAGTGTGCCAACAACAAGAACGCCAAAGCAGAAAACTCAATGCCACGTCTCTGGTGCTTCTCATGTAAGCAACATAGGCCACAGGCCATCCTGATGAACCCACAAATTGACCATATGATTTTTATCTTTCATTCTATTGATATGATGAATTACTTTTATTTATTTCTGTATTTTGAACCAAGCTTGCATTCCTAGGATAAACCCCACTTGATTGTGGTGCACTATCTTTTTAATATGTCTTTGTATGTGATTTGCCAGAATTTTATTGATAATTTTTGCATATGTGTTCATGAGGGATATTGGTCTGAAGTTTTCTTTCCTTGATGTGTCTTTGTCTGGCTTAGGTATCAGGATGATACTAGACTCAGAGAATGAATTTGGAAGGGTTCCTTCCTTTTCTATTATATGGACTAATTTAAGGAGTATTGGTATTAATTCTTCTTTGTAGGTATTGTAGAACTCAGCTGAGCATTCATCTGGTCCTGAGCTTTTCGTGGTTGCTAGGCTTTTGATGTTGTCTGCTATTTCATTGCTCTAAACTGTGTATGGTCCTGATTCAGTTTGGGCAGCTCATATTTCTCTAGAAATTTTTTGATGTCTTCAATATTTTCTATTTTATTGGAGTATAAATTTTCAAAATAGTTTCTAATTATCTTCTATATTTCAGTGGTATCTGTCATGATATTTCCTTTTTCATCATGAATTTTAGTAATTTGAGTTTTCTGTCTCCTTCTTTTCATTAGGATAGCTAAGCGTTTATCAGTTCTATTTATATTTTCGAAGAACCAGCCTTTGTTTTGTCAATTTTTTTTCAATTGTTTCTTTTGTTTCAATTTCACTAATTTTATTCCTGATTTTAATTATTTCCTGTCTTCCACTATTTTTGGTGTTGATTTGTTCTTCTTTTTCTAAGGCTTTGAGATGTAATGTCAGGTCATTTATTTGTTGACTTTTCTTCTTTTGATGAATGAGCTCAATGCAATGAACTTTGCTCTTAGCACTGCCTTCATAGTGTCCCAGAGATTGAGGTATGTTGTATGGGAATTTTCATTTACCTCTAAGAATTTTTTTATGTTCTCCCTGATGTCTTCTGCTATTCATGTGTCATTCAATAGCATATTATTTCGTCTCCATGTGTTGGAGGAGCTTATATTTTTTTATTGTATTATTGATTTTGGTACTATCTCTCTTTTTTAATATTTGCTAAGAGTTGCTTTGTGGCATGACATATGATCTATTTTAGAGAAGGATCCAATTACTGCTGAGAAAAAAGTGTATTCACTCATTGGTGGACAAAATATTCTATAAATATGTGATAAGTGTAAATTACTCATTGTATTACTTATTTCTATAAATTATTTGTTTAGTTTTTGTTTGGAAGTTTAATGCAATGATGAGAGAGGTGTGTTAAAGTCACCCAGTATTATTATGTTGTGATCTATATGATTATTGCAATTGAGAAGGGCTTGTTTGATGTACATAGATGCTCCATTGTTTGAGGCATAAATATTTATGATTGTTATGTCTTGTTGATGTATGATTCCCTTAAGTAATAAGAAATGTCCTCCTTTATACCTTCTGACTAACTTTGGTTTGAAGTGCACTTTATCTTATAGGAAGATGTAAACCCCAGCTTGTTTACACGGTCCATGTGAGTGGTATGTTTTTACCCATCCTTTCGCATTCAGTCTGTGAATGTCTTTTTTTTTCTTGTGAGATGAGTCTTTTGAAGGCAGCATACTGTTGGGGATTTTTAAAATCCAATCTGCCAGTCCATGTGTTTTAATTGATGAGTTTTCGCCTTTTACATTCAGGGTTTTTATTGAAATATAGTGTATATTCCCAGGCATTTGGTTTGTTTTGGTTTTTTATTTGACTTGGCTTCTCCTTTGATTGTTTTTTTCTTTATTACAGTACCTTCTTTTGCTGATTTTCTTTATTGTTATTCATTTCCTCCTCATTGAATATATTTTTGAGAATGTTCTATAGTGCAGGCATTCTCACTGTGAATTCTTTTAACTTTTGTTTATCATGGAAGGTTTTTATTTTATCATTCAAGTATGAAGCTTAATTTTTCTGGATATAAGATTCTTGATTGGCAACCATTTACTTTCAGAACTTGGTATATGTTGTTCTAGGATATCCTAGCTTTAAGGATCTGAGTTGTGAAATCTACTGAGATTCAAATTGGTTTCCTCTTATATGTAATCTGAAACTTTCTCTTGTGACTTTTAAAATTCTATCCTTAATATATATGCTAGGCATTTTCATTATAATGTGCCTTGGTATAGATCTATTGTAATTTTGTACATTTGGTGTCTGGAAAGTCTTATATTTGATTTTCCAATTCATTCTTCATGTGTGGGAAATTTTCTGATATTATTTCATTGAAGAGATTGTGCATTCCTTTGGTTTGTATCTCTATTCTTCCCTCCATACTGATTGATCTTAGGTTTGTCCTTTTGATGTTATCCTATAATTCTTGGATGTTCTGTTTATGGTTTCTTACAATCTTTGTTGTGTGGTCAACTTTACTTTCAAGAGTATATATCTTGTCTTCATTGAGTTTCTGTCTTCCAAGTGATTAATTATATACATTCTGAACTCCTCTGACATTTCATCTGTGATATCAATAGATTTTATTTTGTATCATCTGGGTCTGTTTGGGGCACTTTCTTCTCTTGTTTTTTCATGCTTTCCATATGTCTTCCCTTCTAGCAGCGCAGAGCTGAGGTATTACAGTTTCTACTCTATAATCTTATAGTATCCCTGAAGGTTACCAATGTCTCACCTTTAAAGGGGAGATCAATATTAACAGCACCCAATGCAAATGATGTACAACCTTAAGCCAAATAGTCCCTATTTAAACAATTAGAGTTTTGTCATAATAAACAGGAATGATGTGTTCAATTCTTACCTGCAATATAAACAGTTGGTTTGCAAAAAGGCATACAGGTTCTAATGGTGGACAAAAAGAGAAATGAGGATGAAGGGGCATTGAGTGTAATATTTATGAGGAAGGAGATAAGAATATAGAGGTGTTACATCACAGGAAGAGTGAAAGATGAATCAAAAGAAGTTAGCCATTAACAGGAGAAAAGAGAAAAAGAGGTGACTCAGTGCAAGGCTCTCTCCTGTCTCTGCAACAAGATGATGGCCATTAGCATAACTAACAGGGATGCCTCTGGTATAACCAAACCTAAAGGGACCTTGATGATGGTCTTCCATGGCCTGGCTGTTGTCCTCGATGGAAGGAAGCACATCTGTAGTTGGTGGCAGGGTAACATCAAACCCATTAGTACCTTGGTGTTGGCTTCCAGCCACCAACTGATTTCCCAACATAAAAGCTGCCACAACTAAAGATGGTGATAGCAGCAGCAGGGGTAACCTGAGATGGTGATAGTGGTGTTCCTAGATGGAAGTGACCACTTTTAGAGATGAGGCTGAATAGGCAAGCTGAAGGATGACTTTGGGCAGCCTGTTTGGAAATGCAGCGCTGTGGCATGCAGACATGGTCCTCGGCAGAGTGGGCAGTCCTATGCTTGGACCTGGGCTCCTCTTGGCTTGGCGAGGTGGTCATAGGCCAGGCCTTGGGCTCTGCACTGGTTGGTGGGACTGCCCTGGCCCTGCCTGGGCTCCATAGCTGTTGGCAAGACTGTCCTGTGTCTGCCTTATCTCTGTATGCATTGGATCAGAAGAGCTATATTTCTCTCTGATTGTGTTACTCTTAAATATCAAACTCCCATGTAAAATATAAAGACATATGTCTATACAGAAATGTATACATAAATGTTCATAGCAGCATTAATTATAATAATCAAGAGTATGAATAACTGAAATATCTATTGATATCTATTGATGAATGATAAACAAAATGTTGCATAGTCATTCAATGAAATACCACAGAGAAAGTGCTGCTACATGTTGCAATATTGATGCACTTTTAAAACATCATACTACAAAAGACATAGAAAAGGCCACATATTTAATTATTAATTTGACATGTCCAACATAGGCAAATACATACCTGCCCAGATTTTAGGGTAGAAAGTAAAGGAGGAATGGGAAGAAACTGCTAATGTTTATTGATTTCCTTTTGAAGAAGTGTTAACATTAAAATTAGATTTCAGTGGTGATTGAATTACACTGTGCATACACTAGTAAAGTTGTATGGCAGATCTAATGTATAAAATATATGCTACCTCACACATATATCTCAATAAACATGTCATGATTGTAAATGAACAACGTATTTCTGAAGTTACAATATTGCTTCTTTGCCTCGCCCTCAGAAACTCTAGATTTTTTCAAAACACTAAAAAAAATCATATACATTAAAGAATTTATAAAGATAATCAATTCTGAAGTGAACACAATGACCTCCATAAAAAATTGTTCAAATCTGTTAATGTCATTCTTAAAAAGTTTGACATAGCATTTTACTTTTTCCATATACAGTTATAATTATATGATAATTTATCACATATTTAAAGAGATTTCCCTATAAAATTCATAATAGTATTTTATAAAATCCATCTAAATTTGACAAAAGCTAATGATGTGTACAAATATCATATGAAATCAGTACATTGATATCAATCAAAAAAACTTTTAGAGATGTTATATACAAAGAAATGTAATTTGCTCTTGCAAATAATTTCACTATTTTATTTAAAAATTATTTATACAAACTTACTTGCCTTAAAAGCAGCTGATACATTTGGTTTTACAATTGGTCTACTCAGAAATAAAAGAGATCTGCATTTTCTTGTGTGTTATATTTTTGCAAATCGCAATGCTGATTTCATTCTAGAGCATAGTGTTTCTACCAGTATATTTGCTCACAGAATCTGAAAAATTGGCTTGATTTATATTCTTTTATGGTAGGAATGTGAGGTAATTATCTATAATAATAATCAATTTTATTTTATTTCTATGTCACTTACACTTTCAAGAGTACATAAATGGTTGGAAAATTTTTCTACCTCAATTATGTAAAATAATTTGTTACCAAGCATTCATATTTTCAGGATTAGCGGTAAGTCTTAAAATGTCTGTGTAGTACTCAAGTATATTTCTAAATAAATATTTAGCATACTGTTAAAGAAAACACATTTCTAGAGAAATTTGCTAAGTATGTTATTTCCTTAACTATAAATTATTAATAACCTAAATTATACTGACATATACATGTACACACAAGTATATATAAATGTGTGTGTGTGTGTGTGTGTGTGTGTGTGTGTGTGTGAAGGCATATAAGAACTTGTGTTTATGTACTGACATAGACTTGAAAAACTAAAATTTATTCTTTGTATATATAATACCATTTCACATTGTGGTTTCCAGAGCTAAGGATTTAGTAAGTTAAATTATGTTTCCTACAGTGTACTAAAATCAATTAAGTCCTTTCTTCAAACTGTGTTAAAAGCATATAAACACCCTTCGTTCAACATTCATATATACAGGAAAATGACACATTTAAGGACCTGTGTGTTAAAAACACTATAAAATCTCAATATGTTAGTCAAAATTCAGTCTGATGTTTAATAAGTGAGTTAACATTAATCTCCCTTCATTTTAATTTCTAACTTATTAAGAGTACATAAAGATAGTTCAGTCCAAGAGGGATTAATGAAGAAATACAATGAAAATGAGGGAAGGCAGGCTTATTTCCAGAGAAAAAATGTGGATGAGAATTCCTAAAATATAAAATTTCAGAAATACATAGGCAGAAGATGAAATTTAAGCAATATAAAGAGCAGATTAAGAATACCATGCCCTGTAATATAGATTTCCATCTGATATAATGGAAAACCACTGAATTGTTGTGAGTCATGAGATCATACTATCAAATTTTCCACTTAGAATCATTAAAATTATAAGAGTTATGTATGAGAATATCAAAAGAGAAAAAAGACTACCAACTAAAATACTGATCAGGAGGATATAGCAATACACCAAACAAGAGATGGCAGGTTGTGAACTAGAGATGGAGTGAGGAGGGGATGATAAGAGGAAACTTTTGAGAGATATTTAAAAAAAATTAATGCCACTTATGAATCATGGTAGTCATTGATTATAAAGTTTCTTCGACACTGAAGATAATTAAAGAAAAAGAATGTAGTTAGGAGAGCAGGGGTTAATTTTGAATTGGGATATATTGAGCTAAAAGTGGGCATATCCATGTTTAGAAGAATTGGGGAAAATGGTCTTAATTTAATTAAAGCAATATAGGATGAAGGCATCTAATGAGCAAGTATAGGTTGGAGAAAAAAGGATATGTTAAGTTGGTATCATCAAGTAGAAGAAAATAATGCGGTAATTAAACAAAATGAGGAAATTCAATGTTTATGACTTCAGTAGCCTTCATATTTCCCATTCACAGTACTCGTATTGACATTCTTCAGGTGATATAGTTGATTTTTTCCTTGAAATGTTTCTTCCTACAGTTTCTGTGATGCATTTCTTCTTTTCCTCCTCTTTTGTTTGCTATCTCATTTTTTCTATTCTTCAATTTCTGTGATTTCTGTGACAGAATAAGTCCAAGGCTTGGTGAACTGATCTGTTCTCTGCTAAAACATTTATTCTCCTACTTCCTCATGACCTCTCAGGCTATTTTTCATAGAGCAGAATGATAGTTTTAGATAAAAAGCCAGATGTTATCATCCCTTCCTTTAAAATCTCCAATGGTTTCCAAGCTCATCCCTGTAAAATACAAGTAGTCATCTATCCTGAGTTTCTGTATTATGTGCTTCTGTGAAATAGGTTCACTGATAACAAATCTCAAGGGAGGACTCCTTGGAAATTGCACTTCTCATCACTATCTAGGAATAGGAATTCAAACACTTTTGCCCACTGCATTTTGGGTGCAGTGTTACCAATGTCCCTATCTGGTGAGACAGAACATATCTACTTGCCTCAGGTTAAATGACGCCTAGTTATTACTTACACATAGGTTGCAAAGGAAAGCAGAAGCCTCAGATTCATTGTCAGGCAGTCTTGAAAGGGTCAAGAAAGATGCCAATAATGGATAGATACTTGTCTGCAAGCATTTCCCCTACTTAGACCTGAGAGACCCAGAGAGGGAGCCCGCCCTAGTTATGAATTTAATAGGTGGTATGACTCACCACACAAAGCTTTGGAAGATACCCTGCTTCCAGGGGAAAGAGAAAGTTTGGCCTGTTCTGGGAAGTTCGTCTTTAATTCAAAATAATATGTTTCCTAGGTGGGGCTGGGATGAGTTTTGGACAGTTTCAGGCAGTTCTTATTTATCTAGAACATGCCACAGTTATTCTTGAGAACTAGAAGCAAGAATGGGTAGAAAAACAGGTTGTTCCAAAGCTACCAAGAGAGAAGATTTTTACCCTCAGCTAATTTTCTAGTCTCATCTCTGTTGCCTTCCTTTCACTGACTGTCTTCAGAAATAGACACTTTCATTTTTTCCACCACATGATTCACACTATTACTTCAGAGACTTTTCACTTTTTCCTCTGTTCAGAATGTGCTTCTGCAGCAAGTCATAAATTATTTTGGAATCTTAAATTCTCATCACTATGGTTTGAATATGAGGTCTCTTCCCAAAGCTCCTATGTTCATTCAGTGATATTCAGAGGTGAAATGACTGGATTGTGAGAGGTGTAACCTAATGAGTCCATCCTAATTTGAATAAACTGATTCGGTGGTAACTATGGGCAGGTGAGTTGTGGTTAGAGGAAGTGAGTCACTGGGCATGTGTTCTAAAAGGGTGCATCTGTGTGGCCTTCTCCTCCTCACTCTCTTCTTACTGGCTGCCATGAATGCAGAAGAGTTCTAGCACTACTACCACCAAATGCCCTCACCCCCTTCTTCAAGGCTTCCATGAATGGAGCACATCACACTCTTATGACATAATGTGCTATCTCACCTTGTGCCCAAACTTAATGAAAGCCAAAACAGAAATTGATACAAAATATTGGGGTAGTTGCTGTGAATAACCCGACTATGTATTTCAGAAGCCTTTAAACTGGTTTGAGGAAAGTGCTTGGAAAAAAGATTAGAGATACAAAATGGAAAAAGTTTTCAAATGTTATAAAAGCACAGCATAATGGGCAATTCTGGTGGAAGCTCAGAATGCCAATAGGAACACAAACTGTGCTCATGTGGTTTTAGAAGTAAATGAGAATTCTATTGGGAATTGGACCAGAGGCCACTGGTGTTGCATTCTATCAAAGAACTTGTCAGTATTTTGCCCATATGCTAAAGTTTGCATGTGGCTGAATTTCAAAGTGGTGGAATAATAAACCTAATGGAGGAAATTTCAAGACAATGCAGCATTCAGTCATGGTGTGGGTATTGTTGTCGACTTTCAGCCAGAAAAGTGCATGTAAACCTGGGGCCAAGAAAGGAATGCTTGTTGAAGACATTATAACCCTTAAAAAGATGGTAATACTTTGCACAGAGACAGTGGGAAAATTGGCTTGAGGGCTTCTCAGAAACTTGCAAGATCACACCTATTGCAGAATCAAGGATAAAGAAGGGAATATTCCCTTAAGAAAAGATTTTGTTGGGACCCTGCTCACATGGGTTGTAGGGTGACTAGAAATTTGTTTCGCTGTGTTCAGTCACTCAGGCACTCAGAGACTTGATGTGGAGCCATGATCCCAGGGAGCTCAGCTACTCTATTAGGTGACAGTGAACCTGGGCATCATCCATGTGGTCGCATTTCTGCAGGAATACAGGGCGCTGGAGTTAAGGCATTATGGAGGCTTCTGCTTAGATTTTAAAAGAAGCCTTTGGGGGCCAGGCAAAATGTAACAAGGGTGAAGTTCCTGTGGGCTACCCCTGAGAGGGCTGTGCTTATAGCTGTGAAGGTGAATTGGAAGCTGAAATGGACAGTCCAAAAGTTAAGAGATGTAATGTGTACTGTCTACTGAGACATGCTGCTGGCTGCCTAGAGAGCCAGGCTGAAAGAAAGTTCATGTGCACTTCAACAGGCAAGGCCAAAGAGGCAAGGCCATCCAAGTGCTTTGGAAATAACATTTTATTGCCATGTATCCTAGACGCTGTACACTTTTATGGGACCCACTTGCCTGGATGGGACTCAGTCTGGTTTTGGTAACACCCTTTTTTTCTATGCCCCTGTTCCATCTATTTAGAATGGGAGCTTTATTCTGTGCCACTACATACTGGATATTTTTAACTTGATTTTAATTTTTATAGGAACTTATAGCCAAGAGTTTGCCTTGATACTCAGAGAAGACTTGGGATTTGGACTTCTGTGTAATGCCAGATCCTTTAAGACTATGAGATACTTACAGGTAGAGTAAATTTATTTTCCACTGTGAGATGGATATGAGCTTTTGGATGCCAGTGTTGGACTGTTATGATTTGGATATGAGGTCTCCTCCAAAATTCCTGTTAATGCAGGACTATTTAGAAGTGGAATGGTTGGATTGTTACAAACTGTAACCTAATCAGTCCATCCTAGTTTCAATGAATTTACTGGGTGGTAACTGTAGGCAGGGAGGCATGTTTAGAGGAGGTAGGAGCCAAGCCCCAGAAGGATTTATCTTCCCTGCAGCTCCTTTGTCCTCCTCTCTCTGCTTCCTGCCTGGTATGCTTGGAGCCCCACACCTCCACTGCACCCTACTGCCAAGATGTGCTGCCTTGGGACCCAGAGCAACAGACATGGTCAACTATATACTAAGAACTCTGAAACTATGAGCCCTAAGTAAACCTTCCCTTCTTTAAACTGTTCTTGTTAGGTGTTTTGTTCACAGCAACACAAAGCTGACTAATACACAAAAATCTCAAATAGAGAAGTTTTCCCTGAACATCATTCCTTAAATAGCTTCATTATGCCACCAGCCACTCATTCTTCACTAACTCTACATATTTATTCCTAAGCACAATCTTTCTTTATGAAATGCTATGTTCTGTATAAGCCAAGAGACATGAAAAACAACAAACAGGAAATGCTTCCGTTCTGTATTTTGTAGAATCGCTGTCACCTATAGCAGTAAGGAACACTTGTATTTATTCAATTAATAGTTAAGTGACTAAATTAATAAATGCAAGTAAAACATATGAAGAAAAATCTGCAAAAGTAGGTGAAAGAGAGCAACTCAAGTTTATAAGATGTTGTTGCACAAAATAACACTCAAACATATTTAAGCCAGCAAGGAATTTATGTAAGCACATTAAAGGATCTTCTAGAAGGCCTTCTAAGTTCAGTTAGATGTTGCAAAATACCACACATTGTGGTGTTTTTTTTCTGTGAAAACTTCCCATCATGACTGGGAATGAACATGCCCTTGGAAACTACTTGTATTAAGAATTAGATACTAGGACCTCTGTACCATTAACATAGAAACACTTACATGAATGAAGAGTAGATTTCATGTGGTACCCGCTTCTTCAAATTGCTTGCTGCTATGTCTAAATTGTCTACAAATATATCTAGCAAGGATAGCCCGCATAACTGTGTTGCATCTGTATGCAGAAAGTCAGGGAAAGTGAGATCTTTGACTTCACTGGAATGGTAGGTTTTATAAGGTGGGAAACTGGGAAGATATAATATAGAAAATCATGGTATGACACAGAGTCAGACTGATTTTAAAGAAATTTTATTTGTTAAGAGGGGAAAACTGAGGGGTATCTTGCAGGGGGTTTATTCATGGTTTGGATGTGAGATGTCCCCCAAAATCTCATGTGAGACAATGTGAGAGGGTTTAGAGGGGGAAATGATTGAGTTATGAGAGCCTTAAGCCAATCAGTGAATTAATGACCTAATAGAATTAATTGAAGGCAGGTGGAGCATGGCTGGAGGAGGTGGGGCATTGAGGTGTTGCTTTGGGATATATGTTTGTATCTGGTGAGTGGAGCCACTCTCTTTGCTTTCTTATCCATAATGTGAGTGGCTTCCCTCTGCCAAATTCTTTTGCTATGATGTTCTGTCTCACCTCAATCCCTGAGGAATGGATCCAGCTGACTATGGACTTAGACCTCTGAAATTTTTCCTCTTATAAAATTGTTCTGGTGAGATCTTTTAGTCACAGCAGCAAAAAAAAAAAAAAAAAAAAAGTTGACTGAAACAGACATGTCGAGAAGTGAGGCATTTCTCTTGACTAACCTGACCCTATGGTGCATAAGCATTTGGAGCTTTTTGGAATTGGTGGGAGAAATTTTGGGATGTTTAGCAATGCAAGCTGGAAATGCTTTATATTATTGTAAATGGAGTTTGGCTAATTCTGCTGGGAGTTCAGAAGACCAGAATGCCAATAGGATCATGGACAGTGAAGACAGGGCTCAAGAAGGTTTAGAGGAAAAGGAAGAAACTATTGGTAATTGAACTAGAAGCCATTTGTGTTATTTTCTGCTTGAGAAGTTGTCTGGATTTTGCCCATATCCTGAAACTTTCTGTAGGGCTAATTTTAAAAACATGGACTTCTTAATCTGGCAGAAGAAATTTCTAGAAAGCATAGAATTCAGGCAGTGGCATGTGTATTGCTAGTTTGTGATACTCAGGAACAGAAAGCAGCAGAAAGATTTGAAAAACTTGGATTTAAAAGGCAGGAGTAAAACTGGGGCTAAGGAAGTTGCAATTGTTAAAGGCATTACCACTGTTAAAGAAATGCTAAAGACTTTGACCAGAGACCAAGAAAAATATGGCTTGAGGGCATCAAAGGATCTGGCAAGACCTTACTCATCTCAGGCTCTGTAAAAGTGAAAATAATCTTGAGAAGGGGACTGGTGGAGTACCTAAGGGGACCTAGGAAGTTTTTTCAACATGCTCAGCTACCAAGGCACTAAAAGCCTGCAGCCAGGTTGCCTGGAGGCTTGAGTACTGCTGGAGATGACAGCAGATGTTGGCATCAACTGCTTGGTGCTGCTTCTCCAAGATTTCAGAATGCTGAAGTAGGGGGTCACGAAGACTTCCACCAAGGTTTCAAAGGAAGGCCTGGGAACCAGGCAAAGTTTAGCAGGATCAGAATTCCTGTTGGCACCCCCTAAGAGGGCAAAGCATGGAGATTTGAGGAAGAAGCCAAAATTGCAGTGGAGATCCCCAAGATTAAGAAATGCCAGGACCTTGGAGTGTCCACTGAGGAAGGCTACAATAATCAAGCAGATACAAGCCAACAGAAAGGCCATTTGGGCTGCAATCAATGAAGCCATAGGGGTGGAGCTACACAAGCCCTTTGGAGCAGACATCAAGATGCCATGTGCTCCAGAGAAATACGGGGCATGTTTGCCCAGCTGGATTTCAATCTTGCTTTGGTACCATCCCTCCTTTCAATGTCCCTATTTTTTGTGAATGTAATTTTTTACTCTGTACCACTTTATATATTGGATACTTGTAAATTATTTTTTATTTTTACGGGAGTTCACCATGTGAGCTTGCCCTGAGCCTCAGAGGAAACACTGGATTGTAACTTTTGGGCAATCTTGGAACTGCTGAGACTATGGGGACTCTTGGAAATGGAAAAAAAATGTATTTTATATTGTGAGATGAATGTAAGCTCTTGGAGGCCAGTGGCAGAATGTTACAGTTTGATTTGAGGTGTCCCCAAAAGCTCATATGTGAGCAAATGCAAGAAGGTTCAGAGGATAAATGATTGGGTTATGAGAATCTTAACATAATCAGCAAAATAATACCTGATGGTATTAACTGAGTGGTAACTGGAGATATGTGGGGTGTGGCTAGAGGAAGTGGGTCATTGTTGGGGTATATATTTGTATTTGGCAAGTAGATCTCTCTCTCTCTCCATATCTCTCTCTCTCTCTCACTCCCCATCCCACACCCACCCTTTCTGGTCATCCTGTGAGCTACTTCCTTCTGCCACCTTCTTCTGCCATGATATTCAGCCTAACCTTGAACCTCAGGGAATGGTGTCCACTATCTGTGGATTGAGACCTTTGAAATCATGAGCCTCCAAGTAAACTTTTCCTCCTGTCCAATTTTGCCTTTTTGGTATTTTTGTCATAATGGCGAAAAAGCTGACTAAAAGTTACTTTTTCACATTTTTTATTGATGAATTATAGTTGTACATATTGATGGGATTTGTTGTTACATATTTGTATATGTACACAATATAACAACATAAATTGGCCAGTATCATTCTCCAGTATTCCCTCACTCTCTGCCTCCCCAACCTTTGACCTTTTCCTCTACTGATCTCCCTTTTTATTTTTTAGGAGATCTATACCCACCTTTGTGTTCCTTTTTCCTCTCTATCTTCCACATATGAGAAAAACATAAACCCTTAACCTTCTTAGTTTGACTTACTTCACTAAGCATGATGGATTCTAGTTGGCATCCATTTTTTTTCTGCAAATGCCATAATTTCAATTTTCTCTGGGGCTGAATAAAAGTCCATTGTGTATATATATCACATTTTCTTTATTCATTTATCAATTGATGGGCACCTAGATTGGTTCCACGTTTGGCTACTGTGAATTGTGCTGCTATGAACATGTGTATGCATGTATCACTGTAATAAGATAATTTTAATTGTTCATGGTAAATACCAAGCAGTGGTATAGCTGAGTCATGTGGTAGTTTCATGCCTAGTCTTTTGAGGACCTTCCATACTGATTTCCATAGCAGTTAAAACTGAGGTTTTAATGTAAGAAAACTTAGAAAATGAAAGATAAATCTAAAAGTTCTCCTAATACATAAGGGAACATGAGACAATATCCACACAATAGAAATCACTTTGGAAACAAAGGAGAACAATTATTCATAGAGATAAGGAAAGACTTTAATGAAGAGCTGTATCAAAATATTCTATTACTCAATGAAGTTACAAAGCTCATATCTACACTTCACACCACTTTTCTTGCAAAATTTATTTTGTATCTTACATGTAACAAATAGTCTGTGTTTATCTCCTTTGGTAAGTGTGTTTATAATATGACAATGGTAGTGAGTTTCTCTGAGAACAGGTTTTATACTAGCAAGTGTATTAGAAATAATTTAGGAGCTTTTTAAAAACATAAACCTTCAAAATATCACTTTAAGGACACTGCTCTTTGTATTTGCCAAACCACTAATGTCTAGATAATGGGATTTTCTAAACTTGTTTTACTTGAAAACTGTCCAGATGAATTAACAGCAAGGGAAAAGACTGCAATCAATTCATTAAACAAAATTGCGCTGTCATGGACAGGAGGCTCATAGTACATGTAGCCTCCTATGGATTGCCTTTAAGCATTATAAGCATGCCAAAATGCTTTTCCCCAAAACATAATGCATTGACATCTTGTTGTAAGTGATTTTGTTTATCTAAGACATATCCCTTGATAAGCTGTTTGTAGTATTGAGACTATACAGAGCAAATTAGGCTGCTCTGTGACAGCAGAAGTAATTTTCATACCTGTCACAAAGACACCATCTTTTTACTGGGACAACACATAACATTATTTCTTCTTTAGGATTTTAATCACATTTTATACAATTAATGACAAGCAAAAGCAGAAAAGGGTAGAATGAATGGGTTATTTGTACATACACTCTTCTGCAATAAACTAACTTCCTTAAAGGTGATGTCACTTTTAAATTCAGTAATTTGTTAATTCATTTAAAAACATATTTATGATGAAATTCTACTATATCCCAAGCCATATGCACACTAACAAAATGTAAAGAAAAATAAGATATCATTCTGTACTTAGGAACCCCAGAGTATATGAAACTTAGGAAGGGAATTTGCAAATTACACCCAAGAAATCTCAAATAACAACATATCAAAAATTAGGAGAGAGGGGCTGGGGTTGTGGCTCAGTGGTAGAACACTCTCCTAGCATGTATGAAGCCCTGGGTTCAATTTTTCAGTGCTATATAAAAATAAATAAACAAAATGAAGGTACTGTGTCCATCTACAACTAAAACAATATTTTAAAAAAATTAAGAGAGTATTAAACTGTATCATTTTCATGGTATTTTTAAAAATCTTGTTATTTAATTTATATTTCTCATTCTCACCTTAACAACACATTTATAATAGTAATTCACTTCATGAGTATTAGTAGAATTTGGAGGATTTAGATTTTTTTGGTTTAAAAATAGTATTTTCTTAGAAACATCAATTTAAGTTAATGTATTGAGACAACAATAATTTTTAAGAAGTATTACACCTTAAAAATAAACAAATATTTTTTTAAATATGTAATTTTTGCATTATATTTGATTATCACATTTATTGCATAACACATTTCATTAAAATTTTTATACACAATTGACTCTTACATGTTTAGAAAAATTAAAAAGGAATATGTCAAAGGAATAAATTGTAATAATATATCTTAATTGTGAATTATTTATTACCATAAAAGGTCATATGCTTTTTAATTATATGTAACAAGGTACTTTAGGGACTTTCATTGTCATTCTTTGAGAGCTTATTTTTTAGCTTGGTTAAAAGCATAATGAAATAATAAATAATAATATGAAGCATTTATTAATACTATTAACCTTTCAAAGCCACTCCCAAAATACCAATATTTCTTATAACTTACATAATAAGAATTTTATTTTAGCTTTTCAAGTAAAATATAAATTTACCCTCTCAATATTATCTTGTTAAAATGATAAAAAATTTTAATGAAAATGATGTTAGTTAAACCAAGATTCATAGGCACTTCTCAATTTGATTCCTGTGCACAGTATATCATTATTTAACCAAGAATATTATTGGTATTTTCTTTCCCAGCATTAATAAATACAACCTTTGCATCAATACTCTGCATTTAGAGAATGTGTTAATTTTATATTCTCTTTGTTCTTTTGCCTGATTGGTGGCTTCTGGGCTTGCCATCTGCCTGACATTCAGTGTACAGAGACAATCAGTGGTAACATATAATAAAAAATGGAGCATTTTGAAAATGAATATATATGCTTTTTACTGGATTGCATTGTAACATTGAGTGAAAGCAATTGTACTACTGTCTAAATAATTATGGCACAAAAATATACATTAAAACATTTTGGTAGCCTTTAATTATAACAGCAATAGTACATAGACAAATGCTGTCATTAAAAATCACCTTGGATATTTTGAATGAATTAATACTACAGAACTGAGCGAGTTGTAGCAGCATACTGTTATATCAAGGATGACCTTTCCATAAGATATTACAATTAAAATATTTTAATAACACTTCTATGTTTGAAGTCATAGTTTTATCTGATCAAGACAGAAAAGGTTAAGCTTTCAAAGTGTTTTACTTAGGTACATAAACAGATTTGATGTCATAAATAAAATTATCAACAATATTCTGTCAGGAAAGGGAACTATATTCACAGCTCATCTTTTTCTCTCCCCTCTCATATATCTCATAAATGTACGTGTGTTTTGAGAGAGAGAGAGAGACAAACTTGTATAAGTGTATATAGATACGTGCATTAGAAAAAAGATTTGATTTACATGTATGAGGAATATTACTTGCCTCTTTTACCAATTAATGAACTTTAAAATACTAGATTTATTTTTAAAAGCTCATAAATCTTATCTCAGACATTGCTTTGCTCTTTATCCTTCTCAATGACTGTTTAGCAAAATCTTTCTGACAGTCCTCACCTTTCCACTGTAAAAACAGCAGGTCTTTTCCAATAAACCCCAGCTTATAATCAAAACTTTGCTTTAATGGTTTGAAATGTTGATTATTCTTAGCGTTATTTATTTATTTATTTATTATTTTTAGTGTAGCTGGTAAGCTAATATTCAACACAACATGAAGAAAATAACACGAAGGAATTTGTGTCTGACTTCCAGAACTCTAGTTCTTTTAGTTAACTCAGGTGACATTTTAAGACCTATTCCATTGTGCCCTTTTGTTCACCAAAAGGATAGAGTGCAAAACCAAGGAAGTATGAAGTCATTACTCCCCAAATAGACAACACTATTTTTAGTAATCTAATAAAGGCAGCATCCTTTGGGATTTTTTCTCTTTCTCCTTATTAATTTTTCCCTTCACCTATGTCTGAATTCTAAATATTTCATCACTTTCTTCCTTTGTAATTAATTCTTGCAATGGAAGCTCCCTGAGGAATAAGGACTTTCCTTTCTTCATTAATATTTTCCATATTGCTTCTATTTAGATATTTCATCATTTTGTTGAGAGTGAAAATTATTCCATTGTGAAAGATGGAAAAAAAATACAAAAGAAAATTTTCTATGTTGGTTTCAGTTGTCAGAACACCAGTTCAAAATAAACAGACATTTGTTTGTAATCTTTGTTAGATAGATTTCTGTCACTGTGACAAAACACCTGAAATAAAAAACTTAAAAGGAAGAACAATTTACATTGCTTATAGTGTCAGAGGTTTCAGTTCATGGTTACTTGGCTCCATTGTTTTAAGGCCTGTGATGACAGGAGCATGAGTAGAGAAATTTGATTACCTTATAGCTGTCAGCAAGCAAAAGTCAGAGGAGAAGTGGTAAGGGTCCCAATATCCCCTCCAAGGCCACGCCCCAAGTGATGTAACTCTTCCACTTGGTTCTACCTCCTAATGTTTTCACCACCTCCCAACAGCAGCTCATTGGTGAACAAGATTTCAACACACAAGATTTTGGGGGACACTCTGGATACAAACTGTATAACATAATTTGTAAAATTCAGTAGACCAATAAATAGTTTTGTCTGTTTGTTATATAAGTTGATGTTTTAAACAATCAGAAATTTGAAAAGGTTCCCAGTATGCTGGAAGAAAGGTCTTTAAAACATCCATTTCATTTCAGGGACTTCCAGTTAGCATCTTTTAATGGAATAGTCTATGTCTTGAGGAATGAAAGGGCTTCTGAACCACAGTAATTGAGTGAAAGGCTGTATCACACTACCCACCAGTGTTAGCTATTTATTTCAAAGGCTATCCTGGTGAGAAAGTTCTAAAGAGAACAGCCTTCTCAAGTTATCATAAGACTAAAATCTATCACTCTTTATGAAACATCCAAGAAAGTGGGTTGAAGAACTCTAGGAAAGATCTCTACATTCATAAAATCCTGAACTGCTTCCAAAGATGCACCTATTAATACAGCTGTTTTAAAAATCCTTCTAGTCTATTCAATAAAATGTTACATAAAAACATTCTCTTGCTTTCTTTTGCATTAAACTAGAGTTCATGATCACCCATGATTATATCCACAGTGACTGTAACATTTTACATGCAGTAAAAATGTTTGCATTAAATAGAAATCTCCACTTTTGACAAAGTCATTCCTGCCTTTTCAATTTCAGAATCTTGATCTTGGATACATAAGTTATATGAATAATATATAAAGCTTCTGAGGATTACTTGGGAATATTGTAAATATAGAAGAAATATTAAAAGTAAGTTACTTTTCCTAAACAATAATAATAGTAGTAATAATAATGTTTTAATTGAAAAAAATAAGTGTATTCTGATTAACATTTGTCTTTTCAATAAATATGTGTTGTATTGATTTTTTATCAGTTCAGAATCAGTAAAATTATTTTCATTTTAAGTAAAATTTATTTTTCTTCATTGAGGAAGAAAGCTTGAGTTCTTCATAGTTTCAGTAACATGATCCAGAAAGAAATATTTATGAGTATTGATGGAGATAGCACAGAGCTTCTAGCACAGGCAGCAGTGGTGACTATGTAGCTCCTGAATATCCCTGAGGAAGACCAGCGGATAGGACAAACAATGAGAATAAGTTAATAAGTCCTCAGAAAATCAGGATTCATTGTCAAGAGATTTCAATTGCAGAAATAAAAGACGAAAACTAAAATTGTCTATGACAGTCATTCAAATCCATAAATAACCCAATTCTTACTTATGTTTGCTATGACAATAATAAAAGATGGGCTAGCATATAAGCATTTAATCTGAGTCAGCAATCTCATTTTTAAAATAAGCAATATCAAAACAGCAAGATTGGGAGGCTGAGACAGGAGAACCGTGAGTTCATTGCCAGCCTCAGCAATGGCTAGGCTCTAAGGAACTCAGTAAGACCCTGTCTCACAAAATAAAATAAAAAAAAGCACACAAAATAGGGCCTGAGATGTGGCTCCGTGCTCGAGTACCTCTGAGTTCAATCCCTAGTACCAAAAAAAAAAAAAAAAAAAAAGAGCAAGAAAAAAGAAATACATGGAGGGAAAGGGAAATGTTCTACTTATATTTATCAGTCAAGATTCTTCAGAGAAACAGAACCAAAGATGATTTTATTTTATTTATTCAACTAGTCATGAATTAATAAAAGTTATTGGGAACTGGCCCACCCAGTTATGAGGACTGGCCATTCCCTACATTTGGCAAGCTATAGAATCAGGAAAGTTAATGGTACAGTTTAAATCTGAAGGCAGGCAAGTTCAAGACCCAGGAAGAGCTGATACCTCAGTTCAAATATAAAAGCAGGAAAAAACTGACATCCTAGTTGGAAGTCAATCAAGCACAAGAAATTTCTTACTTGTAGGAGGGTCACTCTTTTTGTTGTCACACTTTTAACTCATTGGATGGGGCCTATCCTCATTAATCAGGACAATTTGTTTTAGTCAGCCTACAAGTTTAAATGCTAAATTCATCCAGAAACAGCCTCACGAACACAAACAGAATAACCTGTATTGAATGTACAGGCATCCCATGACTCAGGTAAGTTGACACATAAAGGAATCATACTACTTCATAATCAACTTAGAAAATTTGAATTCTTAAATTTTGCACTCTCTGATTAACAACAATTGAATCAAATCTACTGCTAAACAATTTAATAATGTGTCTTTTTACATTCCCACTTTGCCTTTCCTATCAATATCATAGTCCATTTTAGCTTTTGCAAAAAGATATGTTTTTGAAGAATTCTACACATAACCCTTCCTTGTTACTCAAGCAGTCCTGAAAAAATGTTATTGGGAAGTAGCTAATACATGCATAAAAATTAAGTGGGGCAGTCTTTGGTAATAAGAAAGCTGTAAGGAACTCTAAGGTTTTGTTTGTAATGGATGGACTGGTTGTGTACATTTTGTTACATCTACAAAAAGTATACAATTTACTCATAAGAAGAAATACTGGCAACTTAACATGAAAAATCCTGGTAAAATAAAACATAATAAAATAACTATTACAAGAAATCAAATAAGAACATAATTATGGACACATCTAAGTTTGCTATAAAATGAAACATTGTGTTATACATGTATACACATGTATACAAAGTCTTTCCATTTCATTTATTGTCTCTAGTTTTTTCAGACTCCTCTTTTCTGCACCTGTATATTTAGGATGTACTGTATATTTCAGCTTCTAAAGATATTCATACTTTGTTTCTTGGATATCATCTTTACTATAATAATGAATTTTGTTGTCTGTGAAGAGACTGACTACTCTGCTTCATTATATTTCCACCCCGAGTTCATATGTGGAAATGTTTCATATTTCTCAATTGTAAACCCAAATAAACTTGTTTTTTTGTTGTTGTTGTTTTTGGACCAGGGATTGAACCCATGGGCTTAACCACTTAGCCACATTGCCAGCCCTTTTTATTTTATTTTTATTTTTGAGACAGGGTCTTACTAGGTTGCTTACAGCTGTGCTTAGTTGGTGAGGCTGGCTTTGAACCTGTGATCCTTCTAACTCAGCCTCCTGAATGGCTGGGATTACAGGCATGCTCTACCATACCTGACTCAAATAGACTCTTGAGACTCAGGAAGCTTTTTGTAATTCCTGTGGCAGGGGTTCTCAAGCTTGAAACTATTCATGGTTTCAGCCTTGTAAGTCTTTGCGGAAATGGCTGCCTTATTCATTGTAGGGTGCCTGGCTTCTATGTGCAGTATGTCATAGTAGTGGAAACCTAAAATCTTTTCAGATTTGTCAAATGTTTATGTGTAGGTATCTATATGCAAAATGCCACTGTGTTGAGAACCACTGTCATAGTGTAACACTATACCTCTCATTCTACCCTGGCACTGTATTTGTACTTCTCCTCTGACATGTATTATACTACTGTCATATTTTATTAAGGTGTGCATCCAATCATGCCTTTTACTCTATGTGAGGAAGTATATTTCATGTATACAATATTGCACAGATAATATTATACACATGGATAAATTGTTTATTGCCTATGATAAACATATGAATCTCCATGTCTATTCACTATGCTTAAAGATGAATTCAGATTAATTAATAGTGAGTGAATTTTTTGTTGTTATAGTTATGGTTGTCTATTTGTAGATTTGGGTTTGCAAAGCCAGGGCTCCAAAGCCTGTTTGACATTGTCTCTCATGCTTGTATCCTTAATAAATGGGCACCATAAGGATGGTGGTATTATAATTTTGTGTTTAAATTATTCACTTTGTTATAGTTTGGCCAATTAAAGGTAAGAATGTCATTTACCTTGATTAATACTCTCTACAACAAACATACTCTTTTTTTTTTTTTTGTACTGGAGATTGAACTCAGGGGCACGCAACCACTAAGCCACATCCCCAGCCCCTATTTCGTGTTTTATGTAGAGACAGGGTCTCACTGAGTTGCTTAGCGCCTCGCCATTGCTGAGGCTGGCTTCGAACTCGCGATTCTCCTGTCTCAGACACCCTAAGTGCTGGGATTACAGGCTTGCACCACCGTGCCCGGCTAAACATACTCATTTTTAAAACAACAAAGATATATATTAAAGATTACTTCTCAGGTTCAAAGTGGAATTAAAAGTAAATACTTCTCCATATACCTACTTCCACACCATGTAAACCTAATAAACACTGGTAGCAAGAACAAATACACAAAAACATTGGATATAGATTTCTTTGGTTCATTCTTAATCTTTAAAGCTGATTTATCTAAATTTTTTTTGCTCCAACATTGAAAATATTTCAATTTTAAACTGAATTCTTCTTGTAGACAGAAATCTTCTTATTGTATAAATAAATTCGTGCTCTTTTAAACATGAAAACAACAAACTTTACACTAGTACAGGCTGTTGTACCTTACTCCTAAATCCCTCATTCTGCTAAATATTGTTAATAATTTCATACATAACATTTATAATTATTTTTTCCCTATTTTCTATAGAGGATTAACAAGTTATAATGTAGTAAGGATTTTAGAACCAGGGACACAGGCAGCAGGAAAAGTGACAGTTCATTGTTCTCAAGGTGACATTGACGAAGCAGGTGGGACACCATCAGGACAATAATATGTGGATCACATTAAGCCATCAATAAAAAAATTGTTCACTATATTTACTGCTTAAGAAAACAGAGCAATATAATACATGCTATATAAATAATTCTAACTTGCAACAGTTTAATAATTTTAACAGGTATTTAAAAAGAATAACATACTCATTTCTGTCTTTACTGGACTGATAAGCAATTAATTATCATAAGATGGTAAAGTAATATATACATGTTAGAGAGACTCTATTTTGCAGCCTGATAGTTCAGGCTTATACTGTGAAAACAGTACCACAGTGGTGAGTGGAATTCCATTTAAAGTGTGTGAAGAAGCAGAGCTAATGGTACTGACCTTCCTGGGACAGCAATCGGCCCATCTTTGAAGAACAAATGCCCTGGTATCTACAGAGAGACCTCAGGTTTGAAATTTTGTTTGGTATTTTCTCAATGCATTTTTTTCTATCCATTCTGCTTCTCCTCTCCACCTTAACTCACCATATAGCTGCTGCTGCTTTGCCAAATATATTTAACTTTCTAAAGTTAGGTTCCCAATGATTTCAAGTCTATTTTTGAAAGCTGACTCCATGTTGGGACTCATCTCCAAAGTGTGCTACTGTGCCTTGTAGAACATTATGTCAACCTGGAACCCTTTGCAGCATTCATGCCAACCTCCAAAAGTATGGCTAGATATTTGTAATTCATGCCTTTCTCTTGACAAGTCTATTTTTGTTAACCTTACAAATCATCATGTCATGAAATTTCATATCAGCTTTGATCATCTCAATAAAAAATGTTTTCTTCATTTCTTCTAAATACTTATAACTTTCTTTTACCCCCTCTCTAGCTTTACTGAACTGTAATGAAGTGTAATTGACAAATAGAAATTGTATATATTTAAGAAGTACATTTGTTTTTAGTAGGTGTCTCACTTGTTGCTCAAGATGTTCTCAAACTCCTGAACTCAAGCAATCTTCCAGCTTCAGTCTCCTAAGTAGCTGGGACTACAGCCATGCACCACCTTGTCCTGTTGATTTTTTTTTTATCTATGTATGCTTTGTGAAATGATTATTATAATCAAGATAATTAACATATCCATCAAATCACATAATTATCCCTTTCTTTCCACAATTTGTTTTGTTTGTTTGTTTGTTTGTTTTGGGGTGAGGGGTACCAGGGATTGAATTCAGGGGCATTCAGTCACTGAGCCACATCCTCAGCCCTACTATGTATTTTATTTAGAGACAGGGTCTCACTGATTTGCTTAGTGTCTCACTTTTGCTGATGCTAGCTTTGAACTCACCATCCTCCTGCCTCAGCCTCCTGAGCCGCTGGGATTACAGGCTTGTTTCTCTTTATTTGTGTGTGTGTGTGTGTGTGTGTGTGTGTGTGTGTGTGTGTGTGATGAGATTACTTCAGATTTACCCTCATAACAAACTTCAAGCACATAATAAAAATACTTTTTATTTATTGGGAACTATGGTCAACATGTTATATACTAGATTTCTACAATATATGCAATGGAAACTTTGGATCACTATTCTTTAACCAGAAGATCCCATTTCCTACTTTCCTCAGTCCTGGCAATCATATTCTACTCTCTGCTTCTATAAATTTGACTTCAGATTTGTCATGTAAAAGAGCACAGTACTCATATTAGTGTATTGGCTTACTTCATTTATCAGAATTTTGTTCAGGTTAATCTATGTTACTGCAAATGATAGGGTTTTCTTTGTTTTTGAAAGCTGAATAATATTCCATTTTATGGATTTACCATCTTTTCTTTATCCATTCGCCTACTCATAGACATTTAGGTTGTTTCTCTATCTTGGCTTTTTTAAATAATGTTGTCACACAAATAAGTTTGCAAACAATGATTTTAATGTCTCCATACACCCAATTTATCCCCAAATACTTTCACACAATTCAGACTAATAGCTCTAAAACAATGGTTATTATCTTCCCATTGAATAAAGTCAAAATGACTAAATCTATTGTTCAAATACTTTTCTAAACCAAAATGTACCAATTATCTCATTGCCCAAAATCATGAGATAGGACTTGAGCACAATTAACATTTTAATAATATATATTGGCCTTATTAATTTATAAATTTTATTTAAATTCAGTCATATGAAATTTTTCCCTAAAATGATTATTTTTAATTTTTTATTACATTATTGCAAGTTTCAAATAAAGTTATATTCAAAACACTTTTATGTAATTCTAAAGCAGTAACACATTTATAATACTAATAGGAAGAAGAGGAATTGTATTTATTATCATTTTGTACAATTACCTTATGTAAATAGTGTTCAACATTGAGAGTAGTATATTTTTTCTATTTACTTTCTGTATTTGGTTACTTTACACAAACTACACAAACTACTTACCACTTATTGTTTTTGCCTGTCTTCCATGGAGGGGCCCATCTGAAATCTTTTTTTTTTTTTTTGTACTGGGGATTGAACTCAAGGGTGCTCGACCACTGAGCCACACCCCAGCCCTATTTTGTGTTTTATGTAGAGACAGGGTCTCACTGAGTTGCTTGCTTAGCGCCTCGCCATTGCTGAGGCTGACTTTGAACTCATGATTCTCCTGTTTCAGCCTCCCTAAGTGCTGGGATTACAGGCTTGAGCCACCGCACCCGGCTCCATCTGAAATCTTTTTGCTGTACAATCCTAGTAGGAAGCGATTTTCTGCTTGAATGCCTGAAACTAATTATATTAAGGCATATTTGACAATATATGTTTTGTAGCATCTATTGTACATTCATTTAAATATTAATTGTATGTGTTTATAAGCTTATTATATTATAACAATTTCTTCATTAGGCAAGAATGAATTTAAAAACTAGTATTATTATTACCATTAACACCTGACATAATTTTCAATGTTAGGACTTTGAATAAATCATAATTTTAAAAAACAACCAATGTAGGATATAAAAATTGTTTGTAAAATGTGTCTATAACAACAAAACATTTTGGTTGTTAAAACAACTTATACATATACATCCTGAATATATTATTTTCTACATGTTTACTGTATACTTGCTATATATCTATGATAGCAGCAGATTATCTTCTCTGGTAGGGTAATAATTATTTATCCTTTAAATTAAATTTTCCAAATTTATATTTAATGTATTTTAAACATTGTGTTTTATACTCAGAGCTAATATATTAGCCCCAGAATACTTAAAAATGTATTATGAATTTTATACTTTCTTAATTTTATAAATACTTTCTTACTTTTATAAACTGTTTCATCCTCCTGTGTCAGTAAAAATTGTCTACAAGTGATATCATTTGGATTTAAGTTCTTCTTTTTGATAAGTTCTTGTCAGAATTTATATCTGGCCTTTTCTTTTGGATGGATGATGATGATGATGATGGTGATGATTTTGTACCAGGGATTGAACCCAGGGGCACTTCTCCACTAAGCCATATCCTCAGTTGTTTTGTATACTTTTTTATTTTCAGTCAAGTTCTTAAGTTGCTTAAAGCCTTGCTAAATTGCTGTGGCTGGCTTTGAACTTGTGATCCTCCTGAACCACTGGGATTACAGGCATGCACCACCAAGCTTTGCTTGAGGGATATTCTTGAGTAATCATTCCCTTTCCTAGTGCTCCCTCACATAAAAAAGTAATTTTTTACAACATGGACAGACCTGAAGGATATATGTTAAAAAGGAAAAATCAGCCGGACACAGGACAACAAGTACCACATGGTCTCACTCATGATCTCATTGGTGAAAGTATTAGAGAGGGTAGAGGAGAGATCTGTCAATGGGCATCATGTTCTTATTTGATTAGAAGAATAAGTTCTGGTGCTCTCTGGCACAGAAGGGTGCATACAATTAACAATAATGTATTATGTATCTCAATAAGTAGAAGAGTACCTATTGGAGTATACTCACTACAATGATAAGTTTAAAGTAAGGGATATGTTAATTATACTGAATTGATCACTACTCAATGTATCTATTTATCAAAACATCACATTGTACTCTAAATATGTTCAAATTTTATGTTTCATCAAAATTTTTTAAAACTTTGAAAAAATCCTCTCTTTTTGTTCATTCTGGTCTTCACTTTATTTTGAACAGAGCAATAATAATAATTGATTGTTTTTGTTTAATTTTTTTACCCTGATTTTTATAACAATGTTGGACAAGCACAAATATGTTACTGACAAGTAAAGACAAAATGAGATTAGAATAATTGAAGTCATTTAAAAATAGAACATTTTTTTAAAAGTCTGGATTTGGGGTAAAAATAATGGCCAGAGTATGAAGAACCTGACATTCTGGAATTACTAGCAAATTCCTTTTGATTGACAGAGACTACACAGAGTACTGGGCTGAAAGTCACAAGGTCATGCTGGGCATCTTAGCATAATGCTGTGATCAATTAACAATGCTAGCAAAGGACACCTGAGGGACAAGTGGCAGTATGTTGTTTATGGCCACTCTATTTTCAGTATTCTTTGTTTCCAACTAATTATGTAATCCTCACAATTTAAAATTTCGTAAACTTAATTGCTTTCTTCTTAACTTGCTTGTAGCTCTACAAACCTGAAAATGTTACATAAGAGAGATTATGTACATTTTATTATTTATGCAATGACTGTCAAGTGTAGTCACATGTGGATTTATAAAAATGTAAAATACAAAAGATCAAAATATTAATTTCCCTTTGAAAACTGTTATAAACGAACAGTCTTCTTAAGTAAATTATATATTTACCTAAGAAGAACATATATCTCACACACACACACACCACACACACACATACACATATGTGTAAGTTTGTGTCACTGCAACCTAACAAAATGTTCTCAGAGATTATCAGTGAATTGCTAGTATTCTTTATTATTTAAGTTGTGGTACAAAGTGACAAGTGAAAGTTCCCAATACTAAAGCTTTTAACATTGGTTTTAGAGATAGTCCTATCTAACCTCATTATTGCTGCAACAGTTATAAAGTCAATGGCTTGTAAAGTTCATGAAGTAATGAATATTCATGTTGCACAGATTGTAATGGAAATGCTTGCAGAACTCCACCTCCTTTCTAACACATTCCAGTCACATAGTGTTCTCTTTGGAATGTCTTTTTTGTTTTGTTTTGTTTTGCCTTGTTGCCTTATACAGTATCAGTTTATTCATAAATTTATTGAAGCATGGAGATGATTACTGGAACCTCAACTGTTAATGATATATGGCTATGAATAATTAAGACAGAATCTCTTGTATCAATTGTGGAATCTCATCTTGTTTTAGTAAAATGCTACCTCTTTATAAGAGAAAACAGAAACAATTACTTCTATACACTAATGCAGCTATCTCTAAATCTATTTCTTTGGAGAATTATTACACGTACAACAGCCAGGCCTTTTCATTTATATATTGTCTACATACTGATTTCACACTGCAACAGCAGAAATGATTTGTGACTACAGAGATCCTGTGGTGCTGGAAAGAGAGAAGATTATATATTGCATTTATGTAAATGTCATCTACACATAAAACTATAGTCAGTGCCATTTTATTTGTTTATTTCTGGATTAAACAAAGGTATCAAGGTTTTAATGTTATGGTTAAGATGAATATTTTTCTTTTTATGTTTTTTTTTACTATCTAAAATATGACCAAAAGAATTTATTATAAATGTAACAATTATGGATAAAAGAGTAAAAGACAAATTTTTCACCACTATTGACAATAAATAAGAGAATATTTCATGTTAGAATAGATTTCAACTTAATAAATTACAACTTTTAATCCATTAGAATATATAGAACAATGAGAATTATGGTAAAGCTGAAAAACAGACAAATTTTGAAAAAACATAAACCTTTATCTTTAAAGTAGTTTTGTATGATTTTAAAGTGCTTTAATATTTCCTATATTCTCCAGTTTTATGGTAATAAATCATATTAATCTCTAGTGAAAGTAGATATCTATAATAATGATATATTTATCAAGAATAAAAAATCAAATATTTTTACTTAAAGTAATAATGGAATCAAGATATGAGCTCTGTTGGAGAATTAATATTTAAAATATATTTTTAGTATATAGGTGATATAGTCTGCTAGTACTGATTTTACTGAGAATTCAAATGCATAATTGATCTGTTCATACCATTCTCAGGTTTATCTTCTGCTGCAGCAATTAAAATGAATATTAAATTTACAGCATGTGTCTTGAAAAGGCACTGCTATTATTCAATTATGTGGCAACTCTAAAAGGGAAACATAAATATAGTACAATAGATTATTTAATTAAATTTTGCAGAAATTGTAAAGATTTTGAAATTTAGTATATCTTACTCTTACATCTAAGTATGTAATTTTGTGTTTTTTAAAAAAATTTTTGGTTGTCCATTGATCTTTATTTTATTTATTTATTTGTGGTGTTGAGAATTAAACCCAGTGCCTCACACGTGCTAGGCGAGTGCTCTACCACTGAGCCACAAACCCAGCCCTATTGTTTGTTTTTTAACATGTATTTAATTTCATTTGTTGATTCAATACTGAGAATCTGTTAGCTTTATTTTTGCAAGCCTGGAGGTCAACACTTGGTTGCAGAATTCCTAGACAATCTTACTATTGTCATTTTATAACCTGAAGCAATAAGGAAGACAAGTTCTTTCTCAGCTTATAAATGTCAAGTGGGTTATTGTTGAAATGCATATTTTCCACCATAAATTAAAGTTTTAAAATGGTTATAAAATATTTTAATTAGAAGATGTTTATCATGCTTCCACCTGCAAATGACAGGGCATTTTATGTGAAGGACTGTTTCCCAGGGTCTAGTTTAGTTGTGTAACTGATACAGCATTTAAACATTTGATTCTTTTATTGTTGATGCTTAAGATTTTTATCCTGAGTTATATGGCATGAGATTCAAAATGTACCTAGAAGGTTATGACATTACCCTTTTTTTCTCTCTGCCAAAGTGATGATCCAGGTAATTTCAAAATAACATCTTTTCCCCAGACAGAAAAACTGCTGCTAAAATGAAGAAAAGCACACTTGAAAGTACTTTCAAAAATGCTTAGATCCACCTGTAAAAGTTTATTCAAATAACCAGAGCCTATTTTTCTCATTCAGACAGGAACATAGTTAAAACAATAAGCCCCTCATCACTCTTTCATTTTTTTTCTATGCTTTTTGTAAATTTTCTTCGATGGAAAAAAAAGAAAGACCTCTGAACATCACAAGACTTTTTTGAAGTAGGAAGATCTAGTAGTAGTATACCCATTTTGTTCAAATATGAACTTATGTCAAACATTTGACCAAATGTCAATTATTAAAGAAAAAATTCTGAAGTTCAAATCTCCATACTCGTATTCTAGTGAGATTTCTCAAAAACCAGTAAAAGTTCAAGTATTTCCATCTGTGATGTCTGACTGCAAAACCATGCTTTCCTCTCTTTCTGCCCTGCGCCCAGGCCAGCTATAAAGAAGCCTCCTGCGCTGTGCCTTTGGGCACTACTAGCAAGGGAAGTTCAGACTGTGCCTCAGCCTAGCCCATATTACAATCACACTGTAACTTAAGCCAGTCTCTGTTTCCTCTCCTCTCTCAAGCCTATTTTGGTTTAATTTTCCTGGTCCACTCTTCCTCCTATTTTCTCCTGTAAGACTCACATGAGTAAAAGGAATATTTTTATGCCTTCTTGGTTCATGTGTGGCATCATCCATCTGTATGTTCAACCACGTTTTAGGTGTGGAAGGAGTTTTTCACACCTTAGAAAATTACCCTGCCTCAAAATAAAATTTTTTTTGAAAAAAAGGATGGGGATTTAGCTCAGTAGTAAATACCCCTGGGTTCAATCTGCAGTACCTCTCCCACCAAAACATATGCATACACCTAAATGCAGCTTACTTTTATAAAACTGTTGTGTGTAAATCTATACATACACACACACACACAGACACACTTTCTGTTTGTTTGCTTCTGCTAAGCTTTCCTCCCCTACATTTTCACTTTCTGTTCTTTTTACTTCAAGATCCTTTCTTCTGAAATTGCCCCTTACATACTCCTTTCATACCTATTCTTTCCCTGTACTGTTTTAGAAAATGTATGACAACATGTTTTTCTTGGTCTACTCCTGCAAGAAAAATTGTTACACAGGAACAAACGGATTATCATTTTTCTAATTAATTATTAAATTAGGACAAGGTTTGGTAAACTTTGTATGGAGATGGTTAGTGAATATTTTATGCCTATGGCCATTATCATCTCTCTAACTACTATTCAACTGCATGATTGTAATACCAACGCCGCCATGGACAATCTACACAGAAGGCAGCAGAGCTGTGTTCAAATAAAATTGATTTTAAACAAAGTTTGTTTATGGCCTGGAGGATGCAGTATGCTACCTCTTTTTTTATGACAATGAAATTTACTAAAAAAGGGAAGTGAGTGAGCAAACACCGGACCAAAAAATAGTCTCCCTCCATATCAACTTATTTTAATGTGTTTAAGTTTCCATTCTCAAAAAAGCAAATGGGAGATAGACTAGATAATAATAGTGTAGATACTGAAAATAAGTGCTGAATTGGTCTTTATCTTGTTCAATCTGTATTCCAAAGAATTCAAACAACATACTAGGCATTAATAACTATGCCTTAAATAAAGTGCAAGTCTTTCGCTCATCTGTGAACACATCATATCTATCTTAAAAGCACACATTTAGTATTTAAAATGAAACATAAATCAGTAAATCTTCAGTGGAACTAACACAGAATATTATCCAGCCAAAAAATATGAATTAAAGAGTTTAGCTTTCAAGTGTATTTTAACCATGAACTGATCCATGAAACAAATGAAAATACAAATGACTGTGAACTAATGTTCTAAATAAATATATCTAGAAACCTAATTTTCTTGTTCAAATAAATATTGTCCTTTATAATTTTAAACACATTTATGGTTTCTAAGAAAAATGTACTCATTTTAGCAGATTTAGAACATCATTTTGTAACTGTAATAACACATTCCATTGAACAATTTTATAATAACTGTAAATTCTTGCTAGTTAAATATGTTTGGCTTTGGTTCACGTGCAATAGCACATCCAAAAGATTAAATCTCAAATAAAACAAGCCAAAGGCCTCCAAATGAAATTAAGACAGCTGCTTACACTTCTGTTTGTTGTCAGTACCCCCGCCCCCCGCAAAATTTTTCCATTTGCATCTAAACCTGATCTTAGAATAATGCTTGATTTTGAAATGTAATCCCAGGGATATGATAATCTTTATGAAGAGTTTTCAATTAGAGCATTGATCCTTCTTATCTTTGCTCTTAAATCTACTCTCTACTTCTCCATAGAAAGAAGCACATTTGCTAGAAAAATTCATGGACATGGTGTCCATATATAAGGAAGATGGAGAAGGGATTCTTATAATAAATGACTATTTATACAAGCCACAAATAGATGTTTATCCTCAGTATCTCGGACATTGACACAAAGAGGGATCAAAAGGCAAAAGAGATACATGTGATATCTGCTTTCATAGATTTTTGAGTTAATGAAAAATGCAGATTATATGTAGATAACTATATGGTGTGATAAGATAATTATTTTGATATTTGAGTAAGTTTGTTATATATTTGTGTGTGTATATATAAAATTTTCCTTTCTATTCAGTAATCAGATTTTTTTCCTTTGAGAGAAAAGAATAAAAGAAAAAAAGAAACAGAAAATAGCTTTACTTCTTTCTGTCTTTTTAAACTCCTTAGAGAATTTGTGTGTTCCATGGTATGTAAATAAAAGATGACTCAAGGCTCAGTGCAAAAGTCTTTGGCAGAAGCATTGTGTGGATTTTACACCAGCAGCTCTATTACCAAAATGTGACTACCCTGATTCTAAGGGAGAAAAGTGAGAGAAAGAGGGCTCTTTTAAGCTGACTGCCAAAACTACTTGGGTGATGTCAAGAGCCTTGAAAGAAAATGAATATATGAATATATCTGGACAGATGGGTCTCAGGTCCATTCTTACAAAGTTTCTGTTCTTAAATTAAGCATAGAAGAAAACAAGTATCATGGCATGCCGTGACCAGTGCTCAATGGAATATTGGGAATCTTAGCTATTTCCTTGAAAAAGTGATATACCCTGCAAATCCCATCACAGTCCAGAGGTTGATCCTCTGCAATCGGATAGTCTTAACTTTAGTGGAAGGAGAGAGGACAATCCAATAAAATTGTCCACTCTGCTGTTGAAAAGAATTGAAATTAAATCAACTTATAAAATATTTAGCATTTTAGATATCTGATTTTGAGGTCATATTTTCAAAAAATATAACAAGTGCTCTGGTGTATGAAGTATAGAATATATTAAGGTCACAAAGTTAGCAGTTGGAATGACTTAAGAATCAAGAATCATTAAGTTAGAAGTCAGTAATTGGATATATATAGATGATTCTCACTTAGAAAAATGTGAGAAGAATTAAAGTGTATTTTGTTGGTGCTCCCTTAAAACACTTTTATGTTATATACAACACCAAGACATATGAATATAAGATTAAAGTTTGCGTTTGACATAGAATTATGAAATAAAGTTATATACTCCAGGGAAATTTTGAATAAAGGAAGTAGGGGGCAAAATGCAAGAACCCAAGGAAATTTGGTTTTGAAGGCATGAGCAGGCGAACAGTCTCTGCTGTGAATGAGCAGTCAGACCCTACTGAAAAAAATTCAGGGTGAATTTTTATCTCAGAGGTCAAAATCAACATGTGTTTTAAAAGGAGCACTGGCCTAATGGTGTCAAAAGATGTCAAAAGATCAAGAATTATAAGAAAGTAAAAAATATGTCTTTTATATTCTACAAATATAAATGTGTATGTATGTATTCTAGCTGAATACACAAATGCACACACACACACAGGTAGATTGTTGTGTGTTTGTTTTATTTTGTTTTGTTTTCATGCCAAGGTTTTGACTCATAACTCTAGCCTACCTTGTCTGGCAGTAGAACATAATACTCATCTAATTCCAGAGGACCTGCCCTATATCCTGGAGAGATGATTCTTTCATAGAAAAGCCAAGAAGAATCTAAACAAATAAATCTTGCTACGATTCCCCACCCACTCTGTTGGCACTCATACCTATACAGTGAAGTCTCCATATAATTCTAAAGGGCAGAATTTGGGGAGTTTTCAGAAAGCTGAACACACGGTGACCCTTGTAGTGTGGCTCCGTTGGAGACGTCAAGGAAGCTCCCCACTCCTTCTCCCATACGTGACCCTATGTATCTTTTCATTTGTATGCTTTGTATTATCCTCTGTGGCAAATCAGTGCCCATAATCTTGTGGGGTGTTTTTGAGTTCTGTGAGTCACTGAAACAAATTAATCAAAACCAAGGAAGGGGTTGTGGGAACCCTGAAATATAACTGGGATCTAGCAAAAGCACAAGTAAAAACAACCTGGGGAATGCAACTTCCCTGGGTTAAATCCCCAGGACTGTGAAAATAAATAATTAACTGAATAAATACTAAATACATAAAATACTGTGTGTAGGAGAGAGAGACTGGAACACTGAGCCCTCACCACATGAGATATATAGGTAGATGGTGTCAAACAAATTGGATTAGAGGACACTGGATGGTATTTACCACAAAATTAATTGCTTCCTTTCTCATGGGAAGAAGTCCTCACACATTTGGTGTCAGAAGTGATCTGTATTATGAATGCATAATAGGAAAACTGAGTCTGAACTGAAGTTGTTTTTTTCCCTGTAACTTTAGATTATGTAAAATCTTACACTGTATAAGATTTAAAAATCACTGCCATATGTATAATATATTGGTGTAGCTAAGTGGAAGACATATGATTGACATAAAAAGTCAATCATTTTAAGGCTTATGATGCCCTAAAATGTTGTGTCCTCATTCATCTCTTATGATCTTCCATTCATCTCTTCTTGAGCTATATAGGTATCCATGCTCTTTTTTAAATATATGAAACAAACTTTTATCCTAAGGATTTTGTACTTTTTGTTCTATCCATCTTAAACGTTCTCCCAAAATATATCAGTCATCTCCACTTGTGTGCTTCATTCATACTTTCACCCAATTTTTACTCTATGTACATTTTAAAGACATACTCTAGCTCCTGAAATTCTTGATTTCCAATTTAAACAGCACTTACAATGTAACATACATGTACTTATTGCCAGACTGATTAAAGGTAACTGCAAGCTACAACTTTGTATATTTTGTTTACTGTTGAAATTATATTTTAAACTGTACTGCCCAGTATGTAGCCACTAGCCACATATGACTATTGAAATTAAAGTCAAACTAATTAAGAGTAGTACAATAAAAAGTGTAGTTGTTTTGTCATACTAATTATATTTCAAGTGTGGAATTGTCAAATGTAATTAACGTCTGACAATTAGAGGAAATATTCCCATGATAGAAAAAGTTTTGTTGGATCTTGTTGGTTAAGAACAATACCTACTATAGAGATGGTGCTTAGTGATGGTGACTGAACAAATCATACTTCTTTTTGGAGGGTTATACCCAAAGTGATTATCATTTGAGGAAATTAAGATCAGCCATTTCTAATACAGAAATATCTCCCTGCTTCTTCATGGAAGTGTGAATGATAATAAATGTGATACCACAAAAATATATCTGGGTTCCTTGTACCAGAATTAATTGCATCATTTTAATTATTATAATTTAAAACATGTGTCTTTGAACATTGATAAGAGTAAGTTATTTAGGCCTCTGAACAGAAATGTGTTTCTTTTGCTCCCTTTCTGTTAATAGATGCCCATGTGCGTGCGTGCACACACACATGCACACACACACAGACACACATACATTTTCTACTATTAATGGAGTATAAAATATACAGTAGTAGTGAGAGGTTAAATTTACAAATATGGCTAGAAGGGAATTATAAAGAATTTTCTAGCTGAATAAAGAATGCTTCATTTTATCTTAGTACATTTCCATTATGATTTAGAGTCTCACTTCATAAAAGTTAAGACAGCTTTTGCCCATTTTCAAAATACTTAACATCCTTAGCTACATCAAAGCAGAATTACACAGACTAAAACACGTTTTCCAATGTTGACATTATCTTCGGTTCTATATATATTCAGTTATTCAAATCCTATTTTACCTAGCAAATCATAATCTCTTCCAGATCAGGTACACAGTTTGCTTTCTTTAATATAAACAGTGCCTGTATTATATTTTCTCACAGCGGGGAAGCACTGTAATTGCATTTACAAATAGATGGCAGGATATTACCACAAGTTTTTCTTTTCCTTATTATTAGCTAGCTTTAATAATTTTCATAAATATAAGTGCAATAAACATAAGTAGAAAAAATAGTTAATGATCTGATACCCTTATTTCTCTCTTTTATTGTGAACATTTTTCTTTATAGGAACAAGCCAGGGATTACACTCTGTGTAGAAAGAAAATGCTTCATTCATATACTTAGTATTCTGAGTTTTAGGAGAATAAAATCAAGGCAATATGAATCAAATAATTTTTTTAAATTTTTTTTTAGTTGTAGATGGACACAATGTCTTTATTTTATTGCTTTGTATGTGGTGCTGAGGATCGAACCCAGGACCTCACGCATGCGAGGCAAGCGCTCTACCGCTGAGCTACAATCCCAGCCCCTGAATCAAATAATTTTAAAATTGAAAGTTTAGAACATTGCCCAGAATATACCAGATCCTTGGTATTGCTATACTACTTATTCATTTACCAACATTTTACCTTCTTCATTACCTAAGTTTGTTAACACATTTAGCTCTGTTATATTATAAGCATACAATGTATTTCAGAATTTAAGAATGCTATAATTAGCGGGGTGTGGTGGTGCACACCTGTAGTCGCAGAGACTTGAAACAGAAATTTGAGGCCAGCCTTGGAAACTTAGTGACATCCTGTCTCAAAATAAAAAAATAAAAAAAGACTAGGGATATACCCAGTATATACCCAGCTTCATTTTATCTTAGTACATTTCCATTATGATTTAGAGTCTCACTTTATATTTATATAAATTATATGAAAAAATTATAATTACTAAAATGAATTTTAATAACATTTAAAATATAATTCTAAATGTTATTAAATTCATTGTAAATTATAACTTTTGAAATAACAGGTAAGAATAATCCCCACATTTTGTGTAAAGTATTTCTGATTTTCTTCCTAAGAATAAACCTAAAATACTTCAAATATGTGTCTTAGTGAGACTGTATGTCAAGACATGACTTTTTTTTTGCTTTGATTAAATGTATCTGGGAACTAATGAATATTCATGTTATCACTCATTTGACTTAGTCTAACTTGCTCTTTACTTTAAAAGTTTTGCATAAACATACACACAAAAATAATGGTCCTACCATCTCTTCACTTGAGCATAATATGCACAATATCAGATCTTTTATTTCACCTTAAGTGATGGGGTAATTAATTAAAAGAAACTACATATACATATGTAGTCATGGTATGATATTGCAATATGGTATGGAATATTTAAACGACCTAAGACAAGGGAAGCTTTGGTTTTTACAAATAACTGAAGTTTTATAGTATTTACCAATATTCTTATACAGCTTTCTCCCTGGAAAAGTTGATTTGTCATATGTAAAATGATAAAATTTTCATTATCACATAGTGGTACATTCCAGCAAGGTAGACATCTTCATCTATGAACAGCTTTCTTGTCTTATTAATGTGAGGCATTGCATCTGTAGTCTATATTAAGTGAGTAAAAATGTAGCAGGTAACATATGACAATGAGAATTTTAAGTAAAGACTCAAATTTTAAGGTAAACCTCATGTTTATTGAATATAATCGTTCAATGTTTTGTTCAAACATCAAGGAAAAATATACGTGAATGGAGAAATGTGTTTAAATTTAGCATTTATTTATTATTACATTTTGACAATGTTATATTTCATTGCTCAAATCATCCCTATGTCTGAAAGTAACTACAAAATTATGGATAATATTAACCAAAAGAACTACTAAAACAAATAAGAACTGTTAGAAGGTATGAGCACTTGCATAACTAAGATCTCAGAGGGTAAAGAAGTCCAGAAAAATGAGCTTGACATTTAGTACTGATTTTGTGGTAAATAATATGTCACTTTGTAAGCTGTGGAGAATCTGAGCAAAGGATTGCAGTCTCACAGGGCTGAAAGTATAAAACTTACAGCTGAGGACCTCAGGAAAGGATCCAAGGTGTTCAAATAGGTCGCCAAAGGGTTATGCAGTAGCAGTAAAAGTTGCATGGAATGATTTACAAGGAATAAAGTACAGTGTCAAATCAACTCCAGAAAATTCTCTGAGTAAAATAAGATAAAAAATAAATAAATAAACCTACTGGGAATATTGAGAAAATAATCAATATTTTAAAATATCTGTTACATAAGAAATTACAAGGAAAATTAGAAAATATTTTAGGTTAACTGATAGTCAATATATAGCATATCAATGTTCATAGATTGCTGGTAAAGGAGTGATGAGAGAGGCAAATCGATAGCCTCAAAGACACATTACAAAAGTAGAAAGGTTGAAAAAGACAATGGTCAGCTGGGCTCATGCCTGTAATCCCAGCACTTTGGGAGGCTGAGACTGGTGAATCGTGAGTTCAAAGCCAGCCTCAGCAACTGTGAGGTGCTAAGCAACTCAGTGAGACCCTGTCTCTACATAAAACACAAAAAACAGGGCTGGGGATGTGGCTCAGTGGTCGAGTGCCCCTGAGTTCAATCTCTGGTACCAAAAAAAAAAAGACAATGATCTAAGAATACATATTAAGCTATTACAAAAATTACAAATTAAACACAAAGACAGAAAAATAAAAACAATGATATTGTTATTTTTAGAAAATAATAATAGATTGCTGTTTCAGTGAACTTTGTATCACTGTGACTAAAAGACCTGACAAAAACAAGGTAGAGGATGAAAAGTTAATTTTGACTCACAGTTTCAGAGCTTTCAGCTGCCGCTGGTCAACTCCATAGCTCTGGTCCAAGGTGAAGCAGGACATTACATAAAAGAGCACAGCAGAGGGAAGTAGCTCAGAACATGAAAACCAGGAAGCAGAGAGAGAGTCTGCTCAAGGACAAAATATAAACCACAAAGTCACACCCCAGTACCCCATCTCCTCTAGCCACACACTACATATCCAGTTACCACTGAGTTAATCCAAATTAGTGGATTAATTCACTGAATAGGGTACAATTCTCACAAGTCAACCATTTCATCCCTGAACCCTCTTTTATTGTCTCACATGTGAGCTTTTCAGAGACACCTATATCCAAACCATAACAATTGCCAACATAAAATATAATCCAGAAATTTTATTTTGGTGATTGGAAAGGAAATATTAGAATGGATAAACTCCTGAAAACATCATAAAAAATGTTAAAATGATGAATATTAAGTACAATAAAAGAATAATCACTAAAATATTAGCCATTTAAAGGGAAACAGTAGAATAGTATAAAAACCTTCCACTGAGAAACTCAATGATATGGAATTTATAAATTCTGTTAAATACACAAATTCCAAAACACAAAATTAAGCTTGAAAAAAACTGGTATGTATTTGTTCAAAATTGGCATTTAAAAAATTCAAGATTCAGATGTCTTTAATGTGGAATTTTTCTAATAATTTAAAAATAAAACATCATTTATTCTACACATTTTTTCAGAACACATATACAGAAAAAATATTTCCTAAATTGTCTCATAGGTATAGCATCACTGATATGAAAATCTGACATAAACAAGACAATTCCAACTAATCCTTCTCATGAGCAGGGATGCACATATAAACCAAATCAAATCAATATCATATAAAAGTATAATACCTAGCAGCCAACTTGTATTTATTCCTGGAATATAGATTTGTATTAATGTTCAAAAATCAATGTAGTCCATAACTTCAACAAAATTTGAAGAAAAAAAGTAAAACATACCATCTTTCCATTAAAAACAAGAGTCAGGTATAAGATATAACACAAACAACCAGTTTAAGAAAAATAATTTTACAAAGTTAAAACAAACTGATAAAGGCTATATACTTAATATTTAGATTAAAGATTATACTTACTTGAAAAAATATCTTTCAACTCAGGAGCAAGTAATGTTAGCCATAATGCCTTCTCTTCAATACTATGCTGGAGGTTGTAATTGTTGCAATAGGTTAAAATTAAAAATAAAACAAAACAAAACAATAAAACCCTGCAAGTATGCCAGTAGTGAACTTCTTTTCTCTCAGTCTTAAACTATTGTTTATTCTTTTTTGTGAATCTGGGTATGGGAGAAGAAAATACATACCCTTGATCATTAGCCAATAATGGTTTCTACGAAGAGAATGCAAAATAGGAGGGTGTCTTCAGAAGGTACTTGTTTTGTTTCTGTTTGCTTTTTATGGGCTTGTGACTTTAAATGTTCCTTCATCCTAGGAGCAATAGTTTATTCCTGAATCCAGCATGCATTTTTTTTTCTAAATTTTCAATCCCTGTCTAATCATCTTCCCCATCAAATACATCAGCAGTAAGTATACCAAGTTCTCCTTAATATCTACATTCCAGCTCCATAGAGCCCTTCTCTGAATTCAAAGGTACTAGAATCAGAAGAGCAGTTTCCTACTTACAAACTTGAATTTCTGTTCCATTTGACCCCTCTTTTAAGTTCTATCAATTCTAAA
>PVHX01011094.1:0-66139 GCA_004024805.1 Geosciurus inauris | reverse complement strand
GGTGGCTGTGGCAGTGGTGGCTGTGGTGGCAGCGGTGGCTGGCTGTGGCTGTGGCAGTGGTGGCTGTGGCAGCTGTGGTGCTGAGGCGGTGGCTGTGGCAGCGGTGGCTGTGGGTGACTGGCTGTGGTGGCGGTGGCAGCAGTGGCTGTGGTGGTAGTGGTGGCAGTGGCTGTGGGTGGCTGTGGTGCAGTGCTTGTGGCAATGGAAGGCGCCCTCCCTTGGGGTGGGCACTCTGCAGCTCTCTCGGCCTCTCTGTTGGTGAGCACCAGCAGACCCATAGCAGGGTCCTGCTCGTGCTTACCAAACTCTCACTTGGCTCCGGGCTTCCTTCCCCTTGCGAGCCCTGGAGATTGAGACTGCGACTCCTCTCTCTCTGTGGCAGAAACCAAGTGGCATGGCCCGCCTCCTAGAGTCCTGGGCTCCTATAAGGAGCGAGCCCTGCAGAAGGAAGGAAGCTGCCGAGATTCCCCCAGTAAGCTCTCTCACGTAAGTCCTTACCCCAGCGGCCTCCCGGGTGACTGAGCCCTTGGCACCCAGTAGGGCAGCACCGTGGCCAGCAGTGCTCGTGGGGCCACAGGAGGAAAGCAGGGATGAACCGTCCCCTGAGTTAGGAAGGACCTCGGCAAGTTACTGGCGAAGCCAAGGTTATGTCTCAGCCTCTTGAACCTCAGAGAAGCCATCACTGGTGCCATCCACAGGACAGTAACCAGCGCCACGTGCTGATCACTGCCACTGGCACATTCCCGTCCCACACACAGCTACCTCGCCCCCCACCACAGACCCCAGGAGGCGGCCACACTGAAGACTGCCCAGAGACGGGGCTTCGGGTGGACTGTGGGCCTTGGAGTGGCCGGCACAGGCCAGATGGCATGCGGGCCCCTGGACTGGACCGTTCCTTCCTCTCCACACGTCCTCGCCAGCCCCCGTGGTCTCCTGGCAGCACGTGGTTCTCCCAGGTGTGGCCGTGTCCTGCTCACAGGCTGCCTCACTGCGCCCACCCAGTTCTCTCAGTGCCTCTGGTGAGGGAGTCTGGGCTGGAACATCCAGGTGAAGCAGAGGGTCGGATCTGGTGGGGATCTGACAGGACAGGGTGGAGAAGAAGCCACGCCACCTGGATCCACCTGGCATGGCTCCCCGGTCTGCCAGAGCCCTCTGCTGGTGTCGAGGCGGTGCTGGCCGTGGCCGCCTGCGCACAGGGCAAGCCAGGGACCCCAGGCCTCGAGTCCTCAGACGGTTTACTCTGAAGAGCGCCGTCTCTTGGGCCCTGGCGTGGTTTGGCCCGGGCTCCGGGAGCTCGGGTCTGCGTGGTGCTTCACAGCTGCTGGGCTCCGGGCGTTTGCTGCCTGAGCCTGCACAAGAGCCTCAGGAGCTCAGTGCTGCACGCACAGGGCAGGCTGTGACTGACCCAGAGTCCTGTCGTGACTCACACCTGGGTATCCTGCCCACACCCTAACTTGCATTAGAGTGTTTTCTGCATAAACAGCTGCCGCTCTCCCTTCTGTTGATTTTGACATGCCAGTTCACAGACCCACACAGGCACATCATGGCCCTGCCTTGGTGCTCCATGTACCAATATTAGGACAAAGACAGAAAAGATGCCCATTTAACTGGAAGACCAGACACATTATGACTCAGGGACCCTGCACCCAAGCAGCCCATGTATGAGGACAGGAGGGGTCGCACGCCATGCCCAACAGCAGCTCTGGGTTGGCAAGAGGCAGCTGGCCCAGGACTTCCTCTGAGCGCTCTCTGTTCCTCTTGCCCAGATTGGAGATAAAAGTTGCTCCGGTCACTCCAGCAGCAACACGCTGTCCAGCAGCACCTCTAGCAACAGTGATGACAAGCACTTTGGGTCTGGGGACCTGATGGACCCTGAGCTACTGGGGCTGACCTACGTCAAAGGGGCCTCCACTGACAGCGGCATTGACACAGCCCCATGCATGCCGGCCGCCATCCTCGGGCCCGTCCACCTGACAGGCAGCAGGTCTCTGATCCACAGTCGGGCTGAGCAGTGGGATGATGCAGCCGACATCCCGGGTCCTGAGGACGAGCAGGCTAAGCTGTATGCCATGCATGGTTATGCCACCGCCATCTCCGCCAGCAGCGCCACCGAGGGCAGCCTGGGCGACCTCAGCGAGATATCGTCTCATTCCAGGTGAGCCTCCACAGGGCTGCACCTGCTGTGCCGCCCCGCCCTCAGCTGCCACTGTCACGTTGGCCCAGCTGACTTCAGAGGACAGGCTTGTTTCTAAAACCTGATTGTCAAGGTGAGCACGTTAAGTCGTGTGTGATTTATTTTCCCTTCTCTTACTTTAAATTTGAGGGGAAAGTCAGTGGAGATACGGATTGCTCCAGCCTGCTCGGGGACGAGGACCTCGGGGCGGGGGCGGGCTGGCTGCCCCCCAGCCGCCGAGTCTGATGGCCTCTGCCCCACGTCTTCTCTCCTCAGCGGCTCCCACCACTCGGGAAGCCCTTCGGCTCACTGCTCCAAACGCAGCGGGTCTCTGGACACATCCACAGTCTATATCGTGTCTCACGGTGGCAGTCAGCAGGTTCCCAGCTCCGCGTCCAAGCCGTACCACAGACCAGGGTCAGTCAACCAGTACGTCATTGGCTGGAAGAAGTCAGAGGACAGTCCACCGCCCGAGGAGCCTGAAGTGACAGAATGTCCCCGGTAAGGTGCCTGGCTGTTTTGGAGATAGGGGAGATATGTTTTCTTAGAATAATCTAGAACTGTCTTTTTTAAATGCTTTGAACATTGATATTTATATTTGTCTTTCAAAGTCCTCATTTTTCTTAATTTGTACAGAAAAGAGAAAAACCATGTACTTTGCTCTTCACTATGTAGTACTGTGTACTATACTCACGCTGCCTGCACAGGGAAGCTGTGGTCCTGCCCGTGGTGGGGGTGTGGCCTGCCACCACCACGGTCACGGGCAGCTGGAATCCCGCCTGGTGCGCAGCTCGCTGTCGCCCTGTGAGTGGCCGCACAGAAGAGCCTGGCAGGACTTCCACTTCCTCTTCGGGTTAGGCTTTGTGGGCAGGGAGGGAAGGAAGCTGTGTGCACACAGAAGGAGAAGTTCCCACCCGTTTGTAGCGCTGTGCCAACTGCTGATGCCTCTGGGGGGCGAGTGAGGAGGTGGTGTTGCGGGGTGCCGAGCAAGGCCACTCAGCCCCCGGGCTGAGATACCCAGAAACAGCATACGAGGGGGTCACGAGGTTGCTGAGAGTCCCAATGTGGTCCACGCACCAGGATCACTTCTGACCTAATGACCCCAGCCAGGCACAGTGGCATGTGCCTGCAGTCCCAGGTGCTCAGGAGGCTGAGACACGAGCATCACTGGAGCCCAGGAGTGTGACACCAGCCTGGCCAACATAGCAAGGCCCCATCTCAAAAAGGAAGAGGAGAAGGTGACACTGTGTCTTAAATACAAGTGTCATGTTGCCTCATCAAGGAAGACCACCTTAGGGCTAAAACTGGACATGGAATCTTAACAAGTCACGTCAGTAATCGCGAATGACCTACTCAGGAAGGAGCGTCTCAGCACTTGGTGTTAGAGCAGCCCAGGGATTCTCACCTCGGGAGGCTTCTCAGTGCTTCAGGTCATTGATTCCAAGCCTTCATGAGCTTCTAGGAAGCATTTGTAAAAGTTTTTGTGGCATCACAGCAGCACTCTGTCACAAAGCAGCTCCCTGGGAGAGTCAGGTGTGAGAGGAATGCCCCTGGACAGCCCACCTAGAACCCAGGGTCTGCGGGTCCCATGCTGGCTCAGCAGCCCTGCATCCAGAGGAAGGGGTGTGCCTCCCTGGGCAACAGCGTACACATCCCAGAGGGCATCTGTCCCTGCCACGGCCCCTCAGAGTCTCAGCATGCTGGTGACCCAGGTGGGGCAGGTGGCAGACCCCATGTGCTCTCACACATGTTGGTGGGAAAGGGCTGCAGAGCCCTTCATTCCACCTCCATTTCCTAGAGAAGATATGAGGTCAGAGAGGTTATTGCTGCCCCTGACCCAAGCCAGTGCTGGGACTCGAGGCTAGGGTTCCAGCAGTGTGGTAGCTTGCCTGCCAGGGGTCGCAGGCATGTCACAGTGTAGACGGTCACACAGGGCTGCATGACAGTGTTTGGAGTTCTGTCTAGGCACTGCAGCAGATCCTAGGAGATAGGCTTGGGAAGTGGTCAGCCACACTTGGCTCGTTTCCCCCGAGAGTTGGGAAATAATAGTGTCTGTCCCGTGTGCACAAATTGGAACGTCAGTTTGCGCTCCCTGGGAGAAGTTTCACACGGCTCTGAAATCACTTCTCTAAAACCATGTGCCGAGCGAGCCCTCACCACTCACTGTCAGTGATAGATGTGCTTTGAAGCATCTGCTGGGGCCTTCATGTGGCCATTCACATGTGGTCCTCTGCTGCGTGCCCGCCCCAGTTCCTGGGCCTGCCTGTACCTCCTGGGTGGGCTCTTCTGCACACCACAGCCCAGTCGCCACTGCCCAGTCATCCCTACTGCTGCACACGTGTGGCAAGCACACTGCCAGCCCTGGGGCCCTTCAGGGCCGGGCTCTGCCCACCTCAGTACTTTTAGTGGCTGACAGACTGAACCCTTGGAGCTTATTTACATACATCATTGTACAGATTTTTTAAACAATTAGTACTGTAGCAGAGAAGGCTAGTGGTTTTTATCCATATACAAACTGAAGAACTGAAACAGCCCACTACAAATGTAATTGTAGGTTTACTCTTTTTTTTTTGTTACTGGGGATTGAGATTGAACTCAGGGGCACTTGACCATTGAGCCACACCCCAGCCCCAGCCCTATTTTGTGTTTTATGTAGAGACAGGGTCTCACTGAGCTGCTTAGCACATCACCATTGCTGAGGCTGGCTTTGAACTCATGATTCTCCTGTTTCAGCCTCCCACAGTGCTGGGATTACAGGCATGTGCCACCGTGCCCGGCATAGGTGTACTCTTTACCCATGCAGTTACAGTGCAAGCTGGGTTCCTCCTGCATCCTCCCCAGAGCACAGAGCCTGCAGAGGGAGCCCCTCGCAGCCCTGGGTCTTCAGGATCAGAAGCCCCTTTGCACACTGCGGAGTGTGAGGTGGCTCAGCATGCACAGGGAGTAGCTGGAATCCCAGGGTACACAGTGGTTCTCCCTGTGAGATGGTACGCAGCCTGCCAGGGCCTCGGGTTCTCTGTCCCCTTGTGCCATCCTTCAAGCCAGCCTCCTCCTCATGCTCCCTTTGAAGTTTTGCAAAGGTGCTCCAATCCTGACTGCTCACGTGGCCGGCACTTCCTGCCGAGGTGGGAGGGCTAGCGGGTCTTTCTGGCTGCAGGAGGAACGCTGGAGCCACAGATGATCCTTGGTTCTGAGCAGGCTGTGGCTGTTTCTCAGTCTGAGAATTCCCCAGAGGGCTGTCACATGCAGCGAGGTGGCCTCACTTGGGATAGAGAGGCATCTTGACGCACGGCGTGCAGGTCAGCTCTACAGCTCACTGCTACAGGCTGTGCATTCCTGGGGCTTGGCCTTTCAGGCTGCATGGCAAAGACTATCTACCTCTGGACAGTCTGCCACTGACCACCCCATGTCCTAGGACCCTTCAGCTGCCTGAGTTGCCTTTTCACAGTAAACCTTTCCAAAGCGATTCCCCAGTTTTCCCTGCAGAAAAGCCAAAATCAGTAATGCAGCTTGGCAGTCTTTTGTCATTTATAGATATATTTGCATATCCTGATAATCAAGGGAGACAGCTGCTTTATTCATCCGAATAGGTTTATGAAGCCACTGATAATAAACATGCTTGCACACACCTGAGGTGATTAATCTTAACCTGCAGGCTCCCCAGGGTGACCTGCAGCACAAGAGCTTCCAGGTTGGCCGTCAGCCTCAAGAGGGGGCTCTGTTCTATGCTTCAGAGACCAGAGTTGCTTCAAAAGACGCTCATTCCTGACGAGTTATTCAGCCTGTTTCCCGACAACTTAGGCAAGGGAAAACGTGGCCTTATTTTAAAGTTGGCATGATTTTCTCATCCTGGGCTCTGGGGATCTGGTACGTTTCTGCATATTCACAAGTCTGGCTTCCCAGTTGACTCATGCAGGATGCGGAGTCGTGTGAGATATGGCACACTGGCGACCACGGTGACCTGGAAAGTGGCACCGTGGCCAGCCTAGCCTTTGGGTTTCCTTCTTGCCACCCAGGCACCTGATGCATGGTGTCTCCTGACTCCCTGTGCTGTTTGTGTCAGCAGGATGTACAGCGAGGTGGACATCATGTCTGCAGCAGCTCACCATCAGGCAGTGGGAGACGCCATTTCAGAAACTCAGCACGTCCTGTCCAAAGAAGATTTTCTGAAACTGATGCTTCCTGATAGCCCCTTAGTGGAGGAGGGGAGAAGAAAGGTGAGCTACATTGTGGGGTCTCAAGTTACAGGGACACTGAGAGCAGGCCTGTGGCATCATGCAGCTCTCAGGGCAGTCCCCACTCCACTGTGCCCAGCAACTCCTCTGCTGAGGCCCTGCCAGCCACTCAGAGCAGGATGGCCTTGCCATTGGTGCTTCCTAGAAGGTAAACAAGTCAGGGCTCGGGCTCAAGAGGAGCAGCTCCCCGTGGCAGGCTGCCTCTGGCCCCAGCAGTGATCACCTGTGTGGCTCCGGGTTCCTCATCCGGCAGAGGCAGCGTGATGGTGGGAAGTGACCTGTGAGGAGCTGGCGCAGCACGTAGACACAGCTGGCGACCCCGACGTCAGCCCCTGAACTTCACACACCTGACTGCTCCAGCGCCCAGAGCCCGGCCCTAGCCCCGCACGGCCTTCTGCATGCACACCCTGTTCCAGAAGTGCACAGGGCTCTTCCCAACGCTGCCTCACATACCCAGGGCTCGACCAGGTGCTCTGCCATGGAAAGATGCACGGAGGTCCCAAGGGAAGGTGTGCTCAACTCCACCCCCCACGCCGCCCCGCCCTGTGTTCAGCAGCACCTTCCTTCATTCACAGGCAGCAGTAATGTCACTTATTGTGGGTGGTTTTGTCTACATTATAATTATAGTCTCTTAAGCCACTTTTTAAAATAATGCAAAGTAGCCAGGCGCGGTGGCGCACACCTATAATCGCAGCACTTAGGGAGGCTGAGACAGGAGAATCGCGAGTTCAAAGCCAGCCTCAGCAACGGCGAGGCGCTAAGCAACTCAGTGAGACCCTGTCTCTACATAAAACACAAAATAGGGCTGGGCATGTGGCTCAGTGGTGGAGTTCCCCTGAGCTCAATCCCTGGTACCAAAAAAAAAGTGAGGTAATAGAGCCCACTTACCCCCTTCTGCAAATAAGTGAGACTTAAATGACAAAGTATGAGGTGCACAGAGACATTTGGTGCCAGAGGGGGATCAAAACCCCTCAATGTAGCGCAGTGCTCCTCCTGTTCAAGCAGAGAGGCGGCAAGAGGCACGGCAGCCACCTTGCCCGGGATGGGGAGAGGGTGGGTCTCTGTTTCTGCCTCCCTGTGCGAGATGGCCGCAGCAGCCCCGCGTGCTCCCAGGCAGCGCACCAGGTGCCACCCCACAGCTGCTTCCACCCCGCATGCTGCACTGGCTCTGGGAGCTGGCTGGTGGGGTGTGAAGGGATCTCGTGAGAGCTCGGTCATAGTGAGTCTTTTTTTAACTGAGCTCAGGTGCAAGTGTAGACAGACAAACCACTGCCTGCTCGTGGTGCAGGTTTAACTCTAGCACACGCCATTGTGGTTGCCCTTCCTCAAGGGAAGGGCTGACAGAATGGGAACAGCACACACGAGAAGCATGTTAGCCTCCTGCCACGTTCACATGGTGGACAGCCACTTGCCGTTGTGTGATGTGAGCATGCTGGCTTCACTGCGGAGTTGAGGTGGCTCAGCATGCACAGGGAGTAACTGGAATCCCAGGGTGCACTTGGCTTTCTGGAGTACTGGCTCCTCTTTCATCAGAGTTCTCCTTACCTAGTTCAGTGGTTTCTTTAAATCTGGTTATGATCCATTACTGTAACTCAGTTTTCAATTATTATAAAGCTGACCTTTCTAAGTAGCATGTTCAAGTGGGCTTTACTGACCTAAGAGCATGTTCCTTTGTGTGGCTCAGGAGGCATACGTATTCAAAATTAGTTGTTATTTAGATAAGATGGGACCTCACTTATAGTTAAGTGATGGAAAAATTGCCTAACATTAAAATGAGGTCACTTCCAGTTAGAGCCAGGCCAGTGCTAGTGTACCTTTGCGTAGCTCCTTCCTGACTGGCAACCTTGGGTGTTCCCAGGAGCTCTCACCTCCATAAGGTCCTGGGGGCTTCCTTTTAATGTTTCAGAGTGAATAAAACTGTGCACATATACTCCATGAGGATAGTTCACATAATATCAGAAGAACACACTACCATCGGTGACCACGCAGGAGCCCAGGGACACTTACCTTGGGGCCTGTGTGCCTTTCTCAGCTTTTCCCAGCTAATGAGGAAGCTTGCAAAAGCTGCCCGATGGTTGATGCAAAGGTACTCCTCACCTTCCGTTTCTAACACCTACTCCCGTCTTGTTTATCCCTAGTTTTCATTCCATGGGAACCTGTCTCCAAGGAGGTCACTGTACCGTACCCTCTCTGACGAGAGCGTGTGCAGCAATCGGAGGGGATCCTCCTTTGGCAGTTCCCGCAGCTCCATCCTGGACCAGGCTCTGCCCAATGACATCCTGTTCAGCACCACCCCACCCTACCACAGCACGCTGCCCCCCAGGACCCACCCGGCACCCAGCATGGGGAGCCTGAGAAGTAAGCAGGGCACCACCCACAGTCCAGGCTTGGGGCACTGCAGGTTGGGGGGGACCGGGATGGGTGGAGGGAGTGGCTGTACATCTTTTGAGGTCATGTATGCTTTTTCTTTTAAGTAATTTTCAAATGTAAAAGCTCCAAAACGGAAAATTCTTTAAAGTCAGCAAAATTACCTGTTTATAGGGGAGTTGAAAACTTAATGTTCAACTTCTTTGTCAAGTCAACTAGTGACTTCCATTCATGTCTCAGCTGTTCTGTCTCTACTGGGAGAAGGGCCTGAGGCTGATCTTTAAGAAGGGAGGCTGCAGTACAGGGTGCATCTTCTGGCAGGAGGAGTCTCCCAGAACTTTATTAAAAAGAGACTGGGATCAGCTCACTGGCGGGGTGCCCCTGGGCTCAGTTGCCAATCACACATGCGCACATGCAAGGTTTAGGACAAATGATCTGGTACTTCAGGGATAAATTAGTGTTCGCAAGTCACTATGGACCCAACTGTGTGCTTGCCATCTATAGTTCGGGGAGAAGGTCCACCCACAGCACTCCAGCCAGTGCGGAGTGGTAGAGGCTGCTGCTCGCACCGGGCACTTCACGCCCAGGAGGGACACTGGTCCAGGCTCTGCAAGGCTCTCGTCCAGCACTGCTCTGCGGCCGTCACCAGGGTGCTGCCCGAACATGGCGCCCGATGCAGACATGTCTTCTACAGGAGCTCGGCTGCTGTGTCCTCCTGTGTCTCCTTGTGGTTTCTTGCCTTCCCCTGTGGCCCGAGCCACGTCTCGCTGACCCAGTCACAGCCACCTGGCAGGTGGAATGGTCACTAAGGACAGCACAGGCCAACCACAGAAAGGGCTGCACTCCAGACAAACCCCAGAGAGGAGGCGGCTTCCACTCCATGAACGTCCTCAGCCCCTTCTGCAGATGCAGCCACCCAGAGCATGCTGTATGAAGTGCAGCAGGGGCCGGCCAGGCTGGCCTGGGGCTGTGGAAGGTGCCCCGAGACCACCCCAGTCCCTGTGGTCACTAGTGCGGCGTAGTGGTGGTGCCTGCACGTGCACCGTGCCAGAGCAGGAGGCACAGTCCGTGGGCTGGCTGAGCAAGGTCCACCCACCTGCCCCTTCCGGACATGAGCCTCTCAAGACCAGCCCTAGAGAAAGAGCCACTTGTCCTAGAACCTCAGGGTGCCTAGGAATAGAGACAGCTTTAGTTGCTCAGCCCAAGACACACCAGGCAGCTGCTCTATGGAGTGGAGCAGCACCTTGCAGTCCCCTCTGAGTTGGCACTGGCCACTGTCCCTCTTCCTCCTGTGCTCTTTGTCTCTCCACCTGGCTGCAGTAGACCCGAGAAGGTACAGTGGTGTGGTGAGGGGAAGGGGCCCTTGCAGACAGGTTTTGGGTGGGTGTCCACCTTTGAGAATGCCAGCAGCTGGAGGGAAGGGTGGCTTCCTTGCGGACAGAGGAAGCCCACGTGGGCTTGCGGCACTTGCCCTGGAAATGCTCACACCTGAGCGGCGTTCTATTCCCTTCGTCCTGGGATGTGCCTCTCAAACGGGAACAAAGGCGGGGCCCCAGGCCTGCCTCTGCACCCCTGAGAACGTGGCACCTGCTCAGCTTCCTGAAGACTCGCCACGTGGAAGCCTGCAGCAAGAGTGGCAGCAGCACCTCGCTCAGGGGTTCTTTGCACTTGGTGCAGAATCCTGCTTGGACCAAAGCCCATGCGTGTTTGAGAGCAGAAAGGAGTGATTTGCCCGGGAGCAGAGGTCCCTGGGTTCCCCACCTCTCTTCTTTAGGGAGAACCTTGAACTGAAGAAGGACCTGACAGCCCTGGAGCCAGCCTCCGCCTCCTTCCCAGCCTCCACTTCAGCCTGGCTGCTGGCCTGCCCCTTGGCCAGGACCAAGCACTGCCACCTCGAACATGCAGGAGTTGCTGTCCCTTCTGGAGAGGGGCATGAGCACCCCTTGCTGGGCTCTCCTTGGAACGGAGGCTGGAAGAAAAGTGGTGGTGTTGGCGCACCAGGTGCCAGGGCTTGAGAGGGCGTGGGTGGGCGGGTCTGTGAGCACTGCTCCTGACAGGAGAACAACCAGGTTGCTGGTACCCTTCAAGGCCGGGCTCACAGACCCTCTCCTGGTCCACTTGCCAGAATCTCACAGCTGCCCAGAAGGATGTGGGAATAGGGACGACAGATGTGTTTGGTTAATCACGTCCTTTACTCGGTCGCAGGCTCAGCCAGCCAGGTGGTCACTATTTTGAGTGGTCTCATTAGGCAGATGTGTCTGCAGGCAGGTACATGCAGTGCTCTGACGGGTTCAGAAAAGGCACGTTGGCACGTCCTCAGCCCCCAGTGCTGTGCTTGGAGACACCCAGCACCTGATGGCAGTTTAGAGGGCAAAGGGCCGTGTGTGTGACCAGAGGGAGCCCCGGGTGCCGCACGGGGCTGTGAGGCGCTCTGCTGCGTCCTGTGGAAGAGTGTCCTCACCCATCAGCACATTAGCGCAGAGCGGGTCTCACTGCATGTTTTAATAAGCTCGTCTGTGAGGCATCTTGAGTTTCTGGGGCTCAGCTCAGATAACTTTGTTCTTCAGTAAATCTTTAAATAACAGGAAGGAGAGAGTCTATCCTCAGTCTATCCTCCCGTGTGCTTGGGAGATGGCTGGGAAGTGACGGTCGCATACCACCACCCTGGGCCTGGACCATCAGCTGCCCCAGGTTGGTCTCGTGGACTGCTCCTTTTGGGTGACTGCAGCTTGATGCAGACTTTTCCACAGGGAGAAAGATACATTTAACTAGTGTCCCATGCCACTTTGGGAGAGGATGGTAGTACCTGTGATTGAAGATGGCAGTGCTCATGCTGACTGACGCTTTGGTTTTTTCTCTTTAGATGAGTTCTGGTTCTCCGACGGGTCTTTATCAGATAAGTCCAAGTGTGCAGATCCTGGCCTGATGCCCCTCCCAGACACGGCCACTGGGTTGGCCTGGTCCCACCTGGTAGACGCTGCACGGGCATTTGAAGGTAAACACTCCAGCCTCTGGGCCTCGCACCTGCCCTGGGGAGCTCCTTCCTACAGGACAGCTTGGGGCATGCCGTCACCTGGGGGGTGGTGGGTATGTCACCTGTCCTTAAGGAAGAACACTAGCAGAAGGCTCGGGCTCTGAGGAGCTTCCTGAAACTGCGTCACCTTGTGGAGTGAGTGCTGGGCACAGGATCCAAGACCGGAACCCCAGTGCAGGCACCAGCTGTGGCCTGGGTGGGATGAGTCACTCTTCCTCTTGGCCCTGTTTCCTTGTCTGAGATGCAGCAGTGATCACGTAGGCTGCACACTGTGCCCTTTCTAGAGACATGGTGAAGCGAGGTGGGAGGACCCTCAGGAGGTCACAGTGCTGGGTTTGGCAGAGCGAGTCTCCACTGGCTTGGTGCAAGCGTGAATGTAGCGTGATCTGCTCGCCCTGGAGATGAGCCCTGTGTGGGCCTCCACTTCCTGCTCTAGAACTGGGTCCCTTCCCGTAGCCCTGCTGTCTATCACTCGGGGCTGCCTAGTGAACACCTGTCCCAGCCTGTAGATAGCAGTGGCCATGGGGAAGACGCCTGCTCCTGGGGCCTCTGGCCAGTATGTGATGGCAGTGAGCCAGCACCAGCAACCTTGATTCTCGTGAACTCGGCCCGCTCAAGAGGCCTCACCTGGCCCAGCAGCATCGTGTCTGGGGGCAGAAGCTGAGGCCGTTCTCCAGGTCCTGGGCAACAGGGAGCTGGCGAGGAGGAGACAGGTGCAGCCTGAGCCTGCTGCTGCTGCTCCCCAGTGGCGCAGAGCTGGCTCTGCAGGCCCCCTCCCCAGAGCCGTGCTCCCACAGAGACAGCCAGTGCCTGCACTGGTTCTGTTCCTGTGGCGCTTCCAAAGGCAGTGAGGGTCTCGTGGGGTTCAGCGCCCTGGGCTGTCTTCTGATGCTTTGGAAAGTGCACCTTCAGTGCTGCAGTGGTTGCTGCGCCTTCTGCCTGTGGAGATGAGACCCAGGACCTTCACAGAACCCGCAGTACCAGTCCTCATTGCAGGCTTCTCCCCACAGCCCACCTGTTCATGCCACACGTCTTGGCTTGCGATGTGTTTGCCTTTGTTTAAGAGCTAAAGTTGACACTGAGCACATGAATTTAAGGACACAGATTTACCATACTGTTCAGCAATAGGGCAGACGACAAATCAACCTGCCCGACTGTGGCTTCCTATTATTCAAGCTCATGGTGTCAGTCCAGTCGGCTGACTGTAGCTCTGGGCCCGAGGTGAAGCAGACATCATGGTGGAAGGGTTGGTAGAGGAAAGCTGCTCAGGGTATGGGGACCAGGAAGCAGAGGGACAAAGCACAGACCTCAGGGGCACTCCCCAGGGACCTACCTCCTCCAGCCACACCCTTCCTGTCACCCAGTTAATCTAGTCACCAGGGGCATCATCTGCTGATAAGGTTACAGCTTTCCTGATCTGATCCTCTCACCTCTGAACGTCCTCATTTCACCTCACACATGAGCTTTTGGGAGACGCTACATGTCCAAGCCATGACATTCGCCTCCACAGGCTCAAGCTGTTCATAGGAGGAACATGATGCAGGCTGTGTGGCCACGGATGAGTCGCCAGGCATGTGCACACAGCACTCAGGAAGCCCCCTCAGACTGTCGCTGGCCATGAGGCAGTGAAGACAGTTAAACCAGAAAGAAGCAACACACAAGCCAGAAACTGTAACTTCAGAAGGCTTGGATACCTGGCGGTTGTGCCGGGAAGAATCGGACGCAGGAGAAGCAGCCGTGTATGTAAGCAGCGATGGACAGGAGCGGCCTGGGAGGTGTCTGCACTGGAGCCAGAGGCAGTCCTGCAGGAACCTTGAAGTGCAAGAAAACACGGAAATAGGCTAATTGGACGATACCTCAGAAAGATTCCACAAAAACTAAAAGAAAACCCCTACAGGAAAGAGAGAAAATGAAATCAGTCTAAAAATAACCTGGCAAATCAAATTTTAGTGCATCTTATAAGTAAAATCAGTTTTTCTTTGAATATCGATAAACCATTAGCAGATTTGACCCAAACAGTTATAGAGTACAAATGAGCAAATTAGGAAGATGAAATTAGCCTGGGAGAGGACGTCTGTGCCACTGCCAGGCAGGCTCCTCAGACCCCAGGCCAGGTGGGGGCTGGTATGGCCACAATAGGAGCCTGTCCCTGGCGGGGCTTCTGAAGCCCTCCGGGTCCTTCAGGGCCTTGTAGTCCCCTCCAGAAGGCAGACCTGGCCACCCAGAGCCCTAACCTGGTCAGGACAGGACCCTGCCCTTGCTCAAGAGCGAGGTCACCTGGGCAACTCATTGTGCAGATGGACAGTCCTAGGAGTTAGCTGGAGAGGCAGAAAGAAACCTGTCACACGTCTGGCTAGCTCTGAAGCTCAGGCACCCTCAGTTCACAGCACGCATCCTGCCCACCATGGTGGCCTCGGCCCAGGGCTCTGCCTGACACTGCAGAGACTTTTTGTCTCATTCTAGTGTAGCTCTTGGCCCTCGGCCAGTTCCTCTGGGTCACGTAGTAGCATGCCACCTCGCCCCCCACCCACATACACCTGCCCTCTGTGCTGCTCAGTACATGTTCTCTGGGTGCTCTTGGGGGAGAAATTTAAAGGAATTAAGGAATGTCATGCACTACAGAGGAATGGTGGCTTATTCTTGGGGGGAGGGGCATAAGAAATAGTTGAAGGCCAGAGTGAGGAGGTCATTGTAAAGGTCATCTGGAAATCCCCAAGTCCCAAATGCCACTTGAAATAGTAAATATACAGTTAATTGTTTTCAGTTTCAGAGAATAATGATGCCCTTTTATAAATTGTTCTTGAAATTTAAAAGCAGCCTTCTTGCATAATAGGATTCTTTCCTGATTAAATACACACAAAAAAAGAGAACCATTAGACAATTGTCTGTAATATTGATATAGAAAAGCTTAAATGAAATTCAATAATAGATTGAAAAGATTATGCATTGTTCCTGGCGAGAGTTTAGCTGGTCTAATAAAAGAAAAACTTTAATAAGTTACATTAGGTGAAGTAATTAAAAGTGATCGTATCAGTTTCCAAAAAAAGTATATCTAACAGAATTAGGGCCTATTTCTAATAAAATTTTGAATAAAAGATTGAAAAGACACCTCCAGCCAAGCACAGCGACACACACCTGTAATCTCAGCAACTCAGGAGACGGAGATTGGGATCACAAGTTCAAGGCCATACTCAGCAACTTAATGAAACCTCGTCTCAAAATTTTAAAAAAGAGATGAGGATGTGGCTCAGTAATAAAGCAACCCTAGATTAAATTCCCAGTCAAAAAAAAAAAAAGGTTATCTCCAAAGCCTAACCAAGAATGTCTACTTTATTCCAAATAGCTGTATGATACCTCATGGGAATGTTTACAAGCAGAGCCCTAAGCCCAGAAACAGAGCCAAGCTGCCCTTTGGCACCATGTCCTTTAATTTTTACTGGAATCATTGACATTTAGAAATTTTTAGAGATCATAAACAAAGTAACTAGAAGTGCATCATTTCAAAGTGTTGCTGATTTTTTCAGTTACCTGTTTCTACACCACAGACCACCCCAAAATTTACAGCTAACTCTGCTGATGTCTGTTAATTCTTATGCTGTGAGTTAGTCAAGACTCAGTTGGGTGGCTCTTCTGTTGCAGATGGTGTCAGCCAGAGTCACTTATGTGGCTGGAGCCCAGCTGGGACCTGCATATACCAGGGACTCCACTCCCTTGCAATGTGGAGCTCCGGGCTCTGGTGGGAGCCTCATTTGTGGCTGCCAAGGCCTTGTGTGGGGGTCCCAGGATGCATATCACCACATTCTGTCCTTTGAAGCCTCAAGGCCAGCCAGACCTTGGGTGGGCACGGGCTCTGCCTCTCCTCCAAGGGGTGGTGTGTTCCGCAGGAGGCTGACTTGTCAGCACTGGTTGTCTGGAGTCCCCTGCTACGAGGGCCACGGAACCAGAAGATGGAATTCCGTGTTCTTTGGAAAGTAAGCACCATTGGAATTACAGTAAGGTAGATCCAAGAAGTACTTCAGTGACTGAGGATCTTAATGTGAGTGAAGCCAGGAATAGATTGGCAGTGCAGTAAAAATGACCATCCTTTTCAAATTAATTTATAGATTAGAACAATTTCAATTCAGCTACCCAAAGACAGGTTAAAGAACTTAATTGCATCTACTTGGAAAATAGAGGAACAATGTTCAACCAAAAAAAGTCTATTATAAATAATAATTAAAACTGTTACAGTGATTCAAAAGTAGAATAAGTCCTTTTGAAGAAAAATACAGAGCACACACAGAAATATGAATATATTTCAATAGTTAAATGGGAAAGGAGCTATGTATGTTCCTTTGGATTAAGGAACTAGAAAAGTTGATTTTAGAAACAGTAAAAAAAAAAAAAATACCATTGGAAGCAAAGTAATGCTTTTATTGTGGAATCATGAGAGAACATACGAATTGTAGCATGGCCAGATGAAAGTATTTAGCATTCAGACCTTTTGTGAACCTTCAGGAGAAGACCTGAAAGGGGAAGTGTTGGATGGTAGGGCGGGTGTATGGTATCTGATGGGCAGAGCAAGGTGTCTCAGTTGCACATGGGAGCTTGGCAAAAAACACCTCCATAGCAGACAGATGAGGCCCGGATGCAGCCCGTAAACGGGACCCCGCGAGCAGCCCTCAGCCTCGTGCAGTGCAGGTCCAGGTGAGCACCAGCAACGCCTGTCGAAGGTGAAGAAAGGCTCGGCAGCTCTGGGAAGCAGAGAAGAGTGCCCTGCCCGAGACCAGGACTGGATGTAGCTAAGCTGGAACACCATACCCGTACCCACCGGTGGCCAGATACCTCATTCCTGAGAAGTGGCTGGTAGGAAATTATTCAAAAGAATGAACGAGCTTTCAGTAGAGAAATACTAAGCAGCATCATTAAAAAGTAATAAGTGGATACATAACCAGATTCCACCCCAGAAGCCACATGTCAGAGCTGTCTCCCAGGTCCACAGGAGGAGGTAACCTGGGTGCTGCACAGAGGCAGCAAGCCACAGCTGCCTCAGCCCTGTGACCCTGAGCGGGGACCAGCCCTCCACCCTGGGCAGTATTGCTAAGCCCGGGGGGTGGGGGGGCAGCTGTGTTCAATATATTTTCAGCTTAGAGAGTGCTTATTTTGGGACAGGCTTATGGGAGGCCACCCCATCCTGAGTCCGGGGGGGGGGGAGGCCACCCCATCCTGAGTCCAGGGGGGGTCTGCAGTAGTCTGCACCCCCTCAGGCTTGGAAACAGGGACGGATCGGCTGGAGAAGCTGGCTGTGGCTCGGACAGTGCAGCGGTCGGGGAGGGGTGGAGTCTGGGAAGCCCTAGGATTCAAAGCGGCTCTTGTGCATTGAATTCTCGGGAGGTGCTGAGTGTGATTGGGAGCCTCTGTGGCACGAGTATGACCAGGAACAGCCTTGAAAGGCAAATAGCAAGCAGATGGTCAGTCTGTTCCCCAGGGCTGCAACAGGGAGACCTGTGTCCTCTGCTCTGTGTGGACCTGGGCAGTGCCCACGTTGTGCTGTTCACGATCGTTACAAAGTCGCCATATGCAGAAATCCTCATGTGGAACTAAGATTAGTAACACAGTTGTTGTCTTGGGACTGTATAGTTGTAGAATGTGTATCTTATGGAAGATGAGACCTGTGGGACTTTCAGAAAGGTTCATTGGAGGACATCTGGGTGGCTGTGGCAGGTGTTAGGAAGGGGCCTCCTGGCAGAACCCCATGGTGGTCATGAGAGGGCTCAGCTGACCCCGAGACACCAGGCCTGGGGCCGCCCACCACCAGCACTGTGCCTGCAGCCCCAGCTTTCCTCCTGTGCTCCTAGAAGCCTCCACATGGCCGTCCTTTTTAATTAACTGGAAGTGTGTGACCCTCCATAAGCCAGACAGGCAGGTGGCCTCGTCAGGAACCTGCCTGAGCAGCCTGGGAGACCGTGGGGTAGATTGAGAACAGAGCGCGCAGGGCTGCCTCAGCACCAACTCTCAGGCTGTGCCTCTTGAAAACCGGGAGCGAGGGCCAGGGGAGGGGGTAGTCCTGGGTGGGTTCCAGGCCCACGTCCACCTTGTGCGGAGTAGGATTTGCCCGCGTGTCTTTCAGCACGTCCGGCCTGCATGGTCTGTGCTGAGAAACGACGCCCCATTCGGCTCAGCCGTGGGTTCTGCTGCTGCAGACACCACGCCCTGACCTTCCTGCCAGGGCTTCTGGAGGGATGGCTTCACGTCTCTCCCCCCTTCCCACCTGTGTGGAGCGAGGCATCGCGCTTGGGCCTGCGTCCGTGTGTGGCGTGCCAGGTGTCTCTTGTCCACTGCAGCCCTGCCTCCGACCAGCGCGATTAAAGCAGGACGCGCGTGACCTCAGTGCGCTGCTTGGCGCCAGGCTTCTCCTGGTTGCTCTCGTCCACACGCACTCTGCACTTCACACGGCCCCATCACTTGAGCCGGGAGGCCAAGAGTCCAGAACTGCGGGCGTCCCTGTTCATAGGAGAATCTGGCTCTTCTTTCAGGTCTTGACTCAGATGAAGAACCGGGGCTGCTCGGTCAGCACTCGTCCTTCCTAGGTGACCGTCTGCGGCTGGCTGTGGCCGCCTCGTGGCCTCGTGTCTGCATGTCTGCATGGCTCTTCACTCTGCGGGTCGGGGTGCACGGGGCTGGCCTCAACCGGCCTGTCCCAGGGGTGTCCTGCGGGTCTGAGAGCTTGCCAGGCCCCTCTCCTGGTTCCGCTAGCCGGCTAGTTACCATCCAGCTCATGATTCCACACACCGCCGGCAGCTCTGGCGTTCCTTGGGATGTGGAAAGCAGAAGGCAGATTGGCCGTGGCAGATCCAGGGTCTGCTGACTCCCCTGTGGCTGTGACGTGTGTGCCACATAGCCCAGCAGGACAGCCCGTCTTCAGGCTTTCATTCTCAGCAGCTTGCCTGAGTTTCTGTTTCTTTGTTTTATTTCAAACAGGGAAATAACTAATTTGGAGGGGGAAACATTTCATTTTGTACTCAATTCATCTCTAAAAAAGAGTTAGCTGATACTAACTCTTCTTTCTATTTTTCTCCTTCCACTCCCCCAGACCAGAGAGTGGCATCCTTCTGCACCCTGACAGATCTGCAGCACGCACAGGACTTAGAAGGGGTCCAGGAGCTGCCCTTGTGCATAGATCCAGGCAGCAGCAAAGGGTTCTTGGACTCAACTGGGTATGTAGACCCCACCCCACTGGGCCTCCCTCATCCTGAGGATCCAGGGGGAGTCTGGGTGGGACTGGTGGGGCCTCCTGCCTTCCTGGAGGAAGGTGCTCAGCTGCGTGGCTGCTCCTTTGTGCAGGTGGGTCCCATCTGCCAAGGTGGACAGCCCCCTGCCCACAGGGGCATGCCTAACTGGCAGAAGCAGGCAGAAGGAGCCTCGGGGTCAACCTCTGCTGCCTGATCATCACGTCAGCACCAGGCAGTGACACCAAGCAGCTTTCTGGCTGCCAGGCCCTGCACACTGTGCCCCCCTCAGGGCAAGATTCCTCCAGAACCTGCCCCAGACCCAGCTTCAGGCCCCGTTGCCGTCCTGTGTTCACAACTGCGTGGCCGGGAGGTGGGCGTGCCCACCCGCACGGTGTGGCCTGAGCTGTCGTTCACTTGCATTCTCTCGAGCTTCATGGCACGCTCCTGACAGAAAGGCTAGCTGGGGACATGGAGTCCACATGCGGGTCCCAGGACTTCCTGCTGGTCTGTTCAGATACTCCGGTTTCTCCTTTCTTCCCGACCTCTGTGCCTACAGAGTGAGTCTTGTTAGAGCAGTGCAAAGACACCCTCCTTTAGGGGAGGGTCTTGACCTTCCTGGTCTCCTTGCCGCGCTCCCAGCACAGGAAGTAGTGTCAGTGCGAGCTTTACCAGAGGTATCCTGGCTGATGTCCCCTGAGTCTTTCTAATTAGACCTGTCTGCTAGGGAGCGCTCTCCATCTACACTGACGGGGAAAGTCAATCAGCTGGAATTAATTCTCCGACAACTGCAGACCGACCTTCGGAAGGTAAAGAGACAAGGACCCTGAGCATGTATGAGGTGCGATTAAACCAGGGACCAGTCTAAGCTGAGGAGGAGAGCACTGCCACCGTGGGGGCAGGTAGCTGTTGATGGACGGCGAAGGCCAAGGGAATCCCAGCAGAGGCTGAGTGCTGGCCTTGCTGATGGGGTGCGAGTTTGGGCTCCCAAGGACAGTGCGGGGCTGGCAGCTGAGGGGCAGTGAGGCGATCCGAGCTGAGGTGGGGCTAGCGGAGGGAGCAGGATCCCAGGAGGGCTGCCTCAGCCTGAGGGAAAGCCACTTCAGCCTCCTCTGGGGACCAGGGCCTTCCCCCACAGAGAGCCTGGAAGGAATAGGGGCCCTGAGGGAGGGCTGGACCCACCAGAGCAAGAGCAAGCGGCCCCTGGCCGGCCACACCCACCCAGACACGCCCCTCGGACATGCCCAGTCAAGCACGCCCCTTACAGCACCCCCACTCAGCTCAGACACGCCACTGAGCCACTCCCCACTCGGGCACGCCCCTTAGGCCAATCGGTCAGACAGGCCTGCTGAGCCACACCCGCTCAGCCAGGCAGTGCAACTGGTGGACCAGTGGTCAAGTTAGATCCCGCTGGCAACACCACCTGTTAGGCTCCGACCACCTCTCTGGGCCAGGGTCCCTCAGGCCTGGAGAGCTGGAACTTGCGTTTCACCCTTCTCTAAGCTGTGTTGCAAACTCCAGATCTGATTGCTCTGAACTTTTTAACTGTTCTTACATAGTTTTGAGTGGCACATTTTTAAAGGTCAGTGTGGAAATATAGTGTAGCCAGAGAGCATGTGAGGCAATGAAAGGCCCTCTGGCCACTGTGAGCACGCCCAGCGGCACAGAGGTTACGTCCTGTGTAGGCGGGAGGCCACTTGGGAAGGTCAGGCACGTTGGCTTCCCTCCCAGCTGCCTGCTGTGGTCTCCCTCTTCTGAGTGGAGGATGGCGAGCACCCTGGTTGAGAACCCTCCTGGGGAGCAGCCGTCCAGTGCTGCTTGAGAGCAGGGGTGCCGTGGGGTAACCGGAGAGGCAGTGGGCTGCTCACCTGGTCCCCTTGTCATTGGCAGGTCCCCTCCCTGAAGGAAGCATGCCCCGCCCCAGAAGTCAGGAAAAGTGAGAGCAGGGACTCCATGCCCACTTAGGGGGAGCAGAGGGCCCAGCCCCTGACGCCGTGTGTCCCTGCCATGCAGGAGAAGCAGGACAAGGCTGTGCTGCAGGCCGAGGTGCAACACCTGCGGGAGGACAACCTGCGGCTGCAGGAGGAGTCCCAGACGGCTGCCGCCCAGCTGCGCAGGTTCACGGAGTGGTTCTTCAGCACCGTGGACAAGAAGTCCTAGCCAGTGCGTCACCGGGGCGCGGGGCCTGCTGTCGCCCTCCCCGCAGCGTGGTTTCTGAGTTTGCTGCCACCAAGCCTAGCGTTTGCTGTTCCATCCCGTGCAGTGTGCAGTGCCATTCACCCCAGCAGAACGGGCCTGGCTCCTCCAGGCAGCCACAGCAGGGAGCAGTGACATGCAGATGAGTGTGGCTCCGAACGCTGAGACCCTCCTCGGGCGCTGCTGAAATGGGGCCCGGCTGGGCTCACCTGGCTCACTGTCGGGGCAGAGGTGGGCTCCATTTCCAGTGCCAGCCACAGTAGTGATGCCAAGCAGGGCCCCTCGCTGGGTGTTAGGGTTGTAAAGTAGACACGGAGACGAGTAGTCACACGTATACTTTAACGGTAAAGGTGCTCTATTTTTTTGGATGTACAGTAGCTTTATTTCCACAGCCACATTATCATAGCAATAAAGAGGGAGGCTTAGTAAATAGTTGGAAAAGCTTCTTGGGGAAGCACTGGCGTGTCTCACGCTAGTTCAAATGCAGTTACTGTAGAGGCCTATTTATTTGCAGGAACAAATGGTGCCTGAATATTAACAGTGTTCTGATTTTTTTAAAAAGATACCTATGCCTTGTAAATGGCCCGCCGAGGGGTCCGTAGTCGCTCAACTCTTAGCTCACATTGTGTAGCTGCTTTGCTGACATGAGGGATCACTCACGCTGGGGCTGCCTATGCGCTGGAGCCAGGGAGGCCCGTGGGCAGTGCCACATCCGTGTATCTTTGTACAGAAGCTTTGATGACGTGTCTTGTATTTAACACCTTAATTTAAGCTTATTTAACCTTAAATTGTTTATTTTATAAGATGTGGTCTTCTCTGCACTATGAGGAGGAGGGGAGGCAGCGGGCAGCTCGTGGAAGACGAGGGTGCCCAGAGCAGAGCAGGCTGGTGGGAGAGTCTACAACTGGATGCTGCTAGTGATGAGCTGTTTGTATTGCTTTACCATTTTTAACTGTTATATTTGAGATGAATATACATTTTGCTTTTTTAATAAATGTTCAAAAGAAGTCCACGTAAGTAACAGCCTTGTCTGGCGGATGTAGACCTTTTATGATCTGTCAACAATGTGTGCATTTATTTTGGGTCATTTAAGATCTTATTGTATACTAAATACCATTTAGCTGCCTTGTGAGAGAATCCCAGGCTGATTTAAAGTAAAGAGTAACTAGTATTTCTTTGTACCTGCTCTATGCCAGACCCTCATCTGTGCTTCTTGTCTTATTACTTAATCCCTACAGCACCCTTGTTAGGTAAGGCATGGGATCCCCGTTTCACAGCCAGGTTAACGGGGGCTGGGCTTACGTAATGTACCCATATTTGGTTTTTTTATTAGCGTCTTATTCAAATAATGTGCTGTTCTTACAATACATACAATAAAACTCATTCAGAGTCATCAGGAAGAGGTAAGCTGCATTGGGTCCAGCTGGGGCCGAGGACACGGAACAGGCACCTGGTGCAAAGGAGACGTGTGAGGGACATGGCCCTCAGCCTTCCAGAGATGAGACCCCGTGCAACCTGGGCGGGGGCCAAGCAGTTCTTAGACTGCCCTGAGGATTTACCATGGGCTTCCCATGAGTGGGGGCACACTAAGCAATGTCCTCAATGTCCCCATAGCAGCTGTAGCAGCAGCTTCACAAGGGTGTGCCTTACAGCCACCTCCAGATGCTTCCAGGGAGCAGGACGCCACGCGCCAAGCCAGTCCTTGTTCTCACTCCTGTTTGCTGTCACCATGTGTTGGGCACTGTGCCAGGAGCTGAGATCCCACAGGGCTCAAGGTCACTGTCTTCACGGGTACAGTCTAACGGGAGGCGGGTGTGGGCATTTCAGAGACAGGTGGACATTAGAAAGAGCTCAGGATGGGCTGCCTTTGCTAGCTATCGAAGCACCACGTTGCTGGAGGCTCCAGGCCTTGGCCAACCCCCTTTCTGCATGGCAGCTTCAGGAGCAGATGCCATGGCCACACCCTTAGAGGCAAGGAAGCCGGACATTGACGGAGGCCTGAGGTCGGCCCGTGGAGCAGGAGGGGACTCAGGGTTCCAAGGCCCTGAGACCTAACATGTTTGAGGCCCACCAGTGTCCATGCTGCCTACAGAGACGGTGGTGAGGACAGGTTGCGGATGAGTGGGTGGGTAGGCCTGACCAAGCCATTAAGGAACCGTGGGCCTGGTGAAGGTGGAGCTCGTCCCAAGCCAAAGCCACTGAGGCAGGACCATGGCGTGATGTGAACTTTAAGTGCATTATTCTGACTTGTGAAGGAGAAAGGATTGTGTAAGCTGTGTCCACTCCCCTTACAGATGGCCAGCCCACTCGGCTTGTTAAAGGCCACGCCGTGGCTCGGCATGCCAACCCCAGCAGGGCAGAGAACAGCAGCGAGAGACGCAATGAAGCTGGGTCTGCCAGCCGAGCCACAGAGCCACTGGTGGGGCAGAGACAAGAAAGGGTTGCCCCAGGGATGAGCCCTGGCTCTGGAGGAATCAACAAACTGGCTGTTCCATGAATATTGCTTGGCTCCTGGCAAGGCCTGGAACAGCTCTGCAGCTGCGCTGGTCAGGGGCGGGTGCATTTGCGGCAGAGAGCAGCCAGCCAGGAGGAGTGACGGAACCTGACCAAGCCCACTGAGGTGGCCTACCCTCTGCCTGCTCACTGCAGGCAAGGCCAGAGGCATTTTTTGAAAAACAGTCCTCTGTACTAGCAAAAGAATGAGTGCCCTCTCAAGTCCAAGATCTCCAAAGGCCATGCTGAAAACATAGCCAAAATGATTTTGGTCTGTTAAACCTCTTCAAAGGGACCTTTCCAGTTAGCATTGAGGCCAGAGAAATACCCCCTCACACTCCTAGGGTCATGGAGTTTTGAGCAACGTGGCATCAAGATGAATGCCACTGGCCACAAGATGCCCTGCATGGCTGACCACACCGACTTGCTGCAGCTCACTGGTGCAAACTCCGTGTCGGAATGTATCCACCAGGAATTCTTGTGGAACAAGCAGGTGTTTTCTCTCTTGGAGAGCCCTGTTCTGTATCAAGACCATTCTGATGTGTGACAGTTGAAGTTAATTGGCATGTCCAGTCTCCCCCTGCTGTTCTCCGCAGCAAGGGAGGCGAATTAAAGACGCAGCCACAGTGGAAGGGGAGGTGTGGCCCTGCCTTGCCTACTCCTGTTTGGAAGTGCCAGGAGTCTGGGGTCCTCCTAATCAGAAAGATGCAGGGTCGGCTGCGTGTCATTAACTAGGAGAGTTACTCAGACCCTGAATCCCTGAGCCACAGCTTTGTGCCTGCAGAGCCAGAACCAAAGAGCTGGAGAGCTTTGAACGGTGAGAATGTAGACAGCAGAGTCAGCAGAGTGCTCCACGGGAAGGTCACTGCTCCTGGCATGGAACATCAGCCCGAGAAGGCCCAGGAGAGCGCTGGCAGCTCAGACTGGGCAACAAGTGGGCTTCCTGGTTGGAGGAGCTGTGGAGATGGAGGACACCTTGTTCCTGTACAGGAGCCACTGTCTGGCAGCCTCCCGCTCTGCCATGGCTGTCCCCATGCTAACATGCGGAGTGAGAAGAGACCTCTCAAACGAAGGCTCCCGGGGCAACGCAAGCAAAACTTGACCTCCTGGCCACACACCCTGAGCTCAGAGGCAGTGGGAGCCTCCCCAGGGACAGCCAGCCTCGGCCGGCCACAGGGACACAACTGACTGGACAACCATCCCCTAGGGGCAGACTCCCTCGCTGTCCTCCCTGGGCACACATCATGTGCCTCCAGCTGCCTTCCAGGCTGGCGGGGTGACTTGTAGTCATCAAGGTCTCTGCAGAGCCCGGAGGAGTCATGGGAATGGCCCCCTGGAGGGAGGAGGTGCAGAGAGGGTGAGGTTCTGCGGCTGGCCACTTAGCAACTGGAGCCTCAGGCTCTGTCCAACAGCTTGACAGCCAAGGGCTGCCCCAATGGTGCCGTGAGAGCCATTGCTATTTGTTCTGGAAAGCAGTTGCCTGGGCAGAGTTTGAATAGTGGGGAAGCCCGTGGGAATAACAGCAGCACAAACTCTCGCCTCCCCAAGGGCCCCGCTGGGGAGAGAGTGACACTCCAGCGGTGCCCAGAGGGCTGCCTTCTGGGGAGGGGGTTCCTGAAGGAGCTGGTCCTCAACCTTGGCAGGAGCTCAGGGAAGGGTCATCCTGACTGGAGCACTGTGACCCTGGACCCCAGGTCTCACACTCTCAGGTGTGGCCTCCCCGCCCTCTGCAGGCTGACTGAGCGCTTGATGAGGTGGCAGTGGTAGGAAAAAGGATGACCTCGTGCAGTATCCATCCACCAGCCACCTCGGGACAGAGCCAGCGCCCCAGGCAGCTCTCCAAGGCAACTGAGCAAACAGCAAACCACATTCAGGGCAGCCTGGCCTGCTGCCTGCAAAGTTCCACCAGAGAACCAGCTCCCTGACCGTCCACAGGCACTGGGACCCTCCTCCCTGACTCTGGCAGGGCTGTGCTCAGCTTGTGTTCCCTCGGGACCTATGGACAGTCAGCCGAAGAACCTTCACAGGCCACCATGCTGGATCCCATGTCAGCCTGACCTCCTAAAATTCTATGGCTTCCCCTGGGCTGTTCTTTGCCAGAATCCCTGAGCAGGATTACTGTAAGGTCAGGGATCATACTTACCATTGAACCCATGATGCCTGGCAAACGCCGGATACACATGAAGTTTTGCTGTGGACTGAACTAATACTACTATGAAGTAGGGAAACAGAAGTATGTGGACCTTGGCACAGAAACTGCAATCATCCCCTTATCCTCGGGGACAGGCTCGTCCCAAGACCCCCTGAGGATGCATGATGCCCAGGAAGCCCCAGCCCTATATAACCGTGTCTTCCCCCGTGGCCCTGCAGAGCTGCTGTGGGACACCAGGAACCTGCCTCCCCTGTTTTACGCCCTGCGCCTCCGTCCCTCTTGCTCTTGTGCTTTGGGCCCTTGTTAAATGAAGTAGGGTCGCTACAGCACAGTACTGCAGTTCCAGGACAGCTGATCCAAGAGCCAAGCTGGCACTCATCGGTGAGCACTGGGTAGTGCAGACAGTTGGACAGGCCGGGGAGCACAGTGACCCACATCCTGGGCAGGATAGAATGGGACAGAAGTTTCAGCATCCTGCTCAAAGGCGTGTGATTTAGAATCATGAACTGTTCACCTCTATGAGTTCCCACCTTGTGGTGCTCATGTCTGCCCTCGCTGCTCCTGGCCCGGCTGCATCTCCCACTCCTGATCTGGCCTCCCATCTTGGATTCCCTAGGGTGGTCAAAGAATCCAGCTCCATTGTGTCTACCTTGAATGGCCTTGGGTAAGGAGCGGTGTCTGGTCTGAGGCACCTGCCTGCAAAGTGGGGACAGTACCATAGCCATGGCTCCCGCCACACCAGGTTCCATTGAGCAGTGCCTCTGCTAATGCTTTCTCGGGGTCTTGAGTGCCTAACCCTTGCAAGTGCTCGCCAGGTGTGGATACTCCTACTGGACACAGCGTTCCTGTTCACACGCTCCCTCTGGCCTCTGCCCAGCTCTGCCCTGTGTGCCTTGCTCCACCCTGGCCCTGACATTGGCTGGCGCAGCAGCACATTCCTAACTGGGCAGGGATGCTGTTGGCCCTTTCTCTGCCTGGATCTCAAGGAACATGACATTAATGACCAATGGCTGGCACAGGAAGAAAGCAGGATTGACGTGGTAGCACCAGGGCAAGGGGACTGTCCCTTTCAGGGTTGGCCATCTCATAGGGACAACAGACAACCCAGCTGCAAGCATGCCTCTCAAACCCAGACCAGCGAATCCAGGATCCTTACCTGCCTTCTCCCAGGGGTCTGGCACTGTGGGCCACCAGCCCCGAAGGCCAGGTCCTAGACCACTAGGAGTGGTCCTTCGGCTTCAGGGCCTGAACACATTCAAACTAGATGATGCCAGGTGTGCTTACCTTCCTCACCTTCCACCTCCCGCAGAACCCACAAAAGGATCTGGCTCGGTGTCCCCTCCCCCTTGCCTCTGACCAAGTCCAGGGCTTCCCCAGGTGGCCCTGCAGGGTGTGCCCTGACTCTGAGAAGCACGAACTTCTTTTGTGAGAGTCACTTCCATGCCTATGCATCTTACCAGGACTGATCCAACGAGTCAGGCACCCTGCAGCTACGCAGAGGCTGACGTGTGGACAGATCCATGAGGCGAGCCAGCACACATGCCACGCAGACAGACAGCGGGCCTGGAGACAGGAGTGTGGGTCCTGAGGTCTGGAAGTGTAGGTAGATATGTCCATCCCGGGGGGGGGGGGCGCGTCACATGTAAACAGGGAGGAGGGACAGCTGTGGACACTGGACACAGATGTCCCGCTCTGGCTCGGTCCTCCCCTGGCCACACTGTCACATTTTGCTTCCCACAGGACTCTCCCACAGGGAGAGGCGTTAGGCCATGTGAACATCTGGTCCACCTGATGGTTATATTTCTTGCCCTGAAATGAAGAGCTGGCCAGTCAACAGCTAATTCTGTTTTGTTAGAGTGAGTTGACATCCCCGCCACGTCGTTCTGGGACCCTGAGGCAGCAAGACGGGGGCCAGAGTGAGGGTGAGGGTGCTGGTCAACTAGTCAGCTCAGCAAACCCACTGCCACTTGGAGAGGGCCCATATGCATGGCCACCTCCATCCCCTCCCGGATGTGGTCTTTCCTCTCTGCATGGTCTCTGAGCTGACCAGTGCATGAACGTCTGCCCACATGGCCCCACTGTTATCACCAGAGAGGCACCAAGGCACACGCAGGAGTCCAGACGCGGTGAGAAGCCAGCCTCAAGCCAGGCTCTTGGACGAGCAGGTCACCCTGAGTTACATTTCAAAACGGGAGAACATCTGAGTAGTCGGAAAATCCAGGCCGCAGCTGTCCCAGGAGGGTTGCTCCTCCCAGAGGCGGGCGGGAAGGACTCCGATCCTGAGCCCCCGCTGAGGTCTCAGGAATCTCCAAGTGGAACCCACTCAGGGCTCTAAGGCCTTTCCACATGCCTGCTGTCGTCCTGGGCTTCCGCCCACCGGCTCCTCGGAGGACGGCCCTCCCTGTAGGCTGCTGGTCCACGGCAGCTCTGGGCAGATGGCCGCTGGTCAACAGTTTTTAAGTTGTCACTGTTCGTTATCAGAGTGATGCTTGCAGGCACCCTGAGCCCAGATGGGGCCCTGCTCACAAACCTGTGCTGCTGCTCTGCCAAGAGCTCAGGGGACAGACCCACGGGGTGAGCAGGAGGCGAGGACAGCACCTACCACACTCGCTCTCAGGATGTGCTGCTTCCCGCTGGGACGTGCCCCTGGGGCTGACCGTCAGCCCCCACAGCCCCCACGGCACTCCCTAAGCCCTTCCCCCACGCCCTTTGGTCTCATGGCCCAGGGGCTTCCAGCACAGCCTTCAGCACAGCCGAAAGTATGGGCGTGCGTGCTCCTCTGACATCCCTTGCCCACTGCCTGAGACGGAGCAGGGCCGGATGCCCCCCAAAAGGCACTTTGACTTTCCTTTCTTTCATCTTTGACAGCCACAGCTGTCCCAAATGTCTCCCGGCCGGCCAAGGCCACATCGGACACCCACTACCGCCTGGAGACTTAGCTTTGGCTGTGACTGCTTTGGTCACATGTCCATCCAGAGGACTCCATGACCTCTCTGGATGACTGGCCCCTCTGCAGCCCTTCAGCTGTCCCCAGTCTACCCACTTGGAACTTGTGCACATGTGCTGTGAGCATCTAACTTTTTCTTTCACAGATGAATAGCCTAGTTTCTGCCTTGATTCACTGAATTACTTAATGTAATAATTTTACTGATTTGCAATGGGAATTTTATCACATATTGAGTTAGTATGGTTCTTGCCTCTCTTTTGACCCCCTGATCTGATGTCCTACTTATCTAATATGGCTGCAAAAGTTATGTTGTTTTCCAAGTTACTTCTTTTTCTTACATAAATGTTTTTGGGATGCAATTAACCCATCAAAAGTGCACAGTCTGCAGTGTTTAGTATAGCCACCGTGTGTGCAGCAGTCTTAGAGCATGCTTGTCACCCAGAAGGAACCGTGCCTGGCAGCAACACTCGTCAAGCTCCCCGTGCGAGGTGGTAATGCAGAAAACAATGCTTCTGCACTTTGTCTCTACAGAGTTGCTTGTTCTGCACATTTCGTATAAATGGAGTCATAGAGCACAAGGCCTTTCATGAATGGCTTCTTTCACTTAGCACAATGTCTTCAAGGTCCATCCACGCTGTAACATGTATGATGCTTCGTTTATTTTTCTTTATACTTGTTGCCAAATACTACATCGTAGCAGCTGTCACATTGTGTGTGTCCATGTCTCTTTTGACAGGCCTGGGGGTGTTTCCAGGCTGCGGCTTTGAGGAGTAATGGTGGGTGAGTGTTCACACATGGGTGACATGCTGGTCTGGCTGCTGTGTAGTCTGTGTTGGCCTCTGGACTCTCCCACAGCCGTGGCACATTGTAAGATCGTCAGTACTGCCTGTGGGCCTGCTGGCACCACCCCTGCCCCATGTTTGTTATTGTCCTTTTCACAATGGCAGCAGCCCCAGAGGGTATAACAGGGAGTCTCCTTGGGTTTTGGGTGGAGCCTAGCTAAAGGCCGCAAGTGTCTCCTCACTTGCCGCCTAAGTGAATGAGGCCTGCCGTCCCTGACGCCCCGCACCTGCTCAGCCATCCTCTCAGCCATGCGGCCTTCACACGGCCTTGGAAGAGGTCTGTGCGTGAGGCAGGTCTATTTCCATTCCTCCCCTTTTACACGCGCCGGCTGACCAGCCGCCTCAGAGCCCTGACTGCTCCTCCGTGCACTGCTGCTTTCCACAACTTCCCTGCCGCTGTGCAGATAAGAGCCGGACCCCTCGCCTAGTAGGAGCAACCTGCTGGGGTGCTGGCTTTGCAGGAGGAGGGGTACCACTTGCATCAGAATCTTTATTTCTTGAACTTCAGTGTCTCACGGTCCCAGGTAACTTCCTGGAGTTCCACGTGTGCGTCCAGTCCCACGGACCTCGGGTGAGTGCAGCCCAGTTTTCAGAAGGAAGGTGGCACGGCTCTCTGAAGTAGACTTCTAGCATATGCATCGACTGGGCACCAGGCTGCAGCTGTCCTCAGCGGGCCTGTCCTCTGCTCCGCAGTGCAGGTCCCGGCTACCTGAGCACAGCTGCAACTGCTCTTCCCCGTTGTCTCTTTCTAGTTGTCTTAAACAAGTTTTTTGTGCCCTGGGCAAGAAACCGCTACAGAGTTCTGAGTGCCCCATGGGGGGGCCTGGCAGACCTACAGCGGAGCCCTTCCCAGGACTGGGGTGACAGCTGTGTCTTCACCTGCTGGAGGAGATTCCCCAGGCGAGTGGCTACCAAACTCCTCATGAACACAATGACAAATTTCTGCTGCCTCAAACTGCTGAGTCTGGCAGATCTCTTCCGCACTGTAAAAGTCGCTAAGCGTTCACCCAGCTGCAGCCTTTTTTTTTTGCTCCTGAAGCAATACTGTGACATTATTCATCTCTTAGAAAAAGCCTATCAAAACACCCCACAAGAGAGTAAATTACATGAAGCAGGTGTCTGCGAGAGAAAACCAAACAATCCCGTCAGCTGGGATGAGCTGGTACCAACCCCTGCTTGATGAGAGCCTCATTTATGTTTTGTTTATCAATTAAAATGGGCCTTTAGGCAAATATGTCACCGCAGTGCTGGGACCACAGTTCCAATGCCAAGGATATTGGCCTCACTTTGCCTGCTGAGTTTAACTGGGACAATTTCAGTCATGAAGCATCAAACTCTTCATACAGCCTCAACTATGGGATAGTTATTTAATGTATTACCTCCAACATTTGGAGGCATAGAGAGAGAAGGGAGGCTGGGAGGAACTCCAAGGTTGTGTAGGATGGTTTCCTGAAGGGGTTAAACCAGGGCCAGCCATCTCTGCCTGTTGGCCCTCTCGGGTAGGATGCCACTCCCTGGGAGGCCTGTGCCCCAGGGAGCATTGCTGACTGATCACAGACTCTCTCACTGTAGAACCACCTTCCCCACATAGGCCCCTGTCAGCCACTGTGAATTGGCCGAAGTCGGCATGCCTCATGAAGGGAATCTGCTTTTGAGTGTCGTAAGTTTTATTGAGTTCTGTGCCTAAAGAGAAACTTAAAACCATCACTCTAAAATTCCTTCATTTTAGAGATAAAAATGGAGGCTCAGACTAGTCTAAGAACACACCACAAGTTCATGACAGAATCAAATGTAAAATTATTGTCTCTTGCCCCAGAAGAATATAGTTTATCTTTCCTGCTGATCTCTGCCCCACCACATCTTTGCCACTGTCCACTGAGTGCTCGCCCCTGTATGTAAGTAGTCCCCAGAGAGCAGTCATTGAAACCCAATGATTCTGCTCCTTTTTGCAGTCTACACAGCAGCACATACTCCAGGGTTCACACAGGCTTTGTACCCAGCTGACAAGAGGAAGAGGGAGGGCTGGGAGGGAGAAGGGGCCGCCTCCCTGAACATGGTGTGTCCAGTTCTCGGGAGCACTCTCAGCAAGCTCTGGCAGTAACCTCCCCGGGGAGAACAATGCCATCACAACAGAAGCCACAAATAAAGGCCCCTACATGTCCTGCCTGGGAAGAGGCTTATCTAGATTTGAACCCCTAACCATCTCACTCCAAAGACTATGCCTTTGCAAATTGAAGGAATGTACAGACTTATTTTAAGAAAAATAACCTACCATGGTTTTCGAATATACAACACAATCTCCTGGTTTCACTGGAGCCCAATTTGAGAAATACCATATTGAAACTGAAGTATTACAAGTTTGAGAAGAAAAATGAAAAAGTAGTTAAAAGCCACCAAACTTTGAAACCAGACTGCTCAGCCAGGTCCCCTCTCCAGTCCATCTAGCTGTGTGCAACAGGCATGTGGCTGATACCTGTGGGCCTACCTCTCACCTGTAAAACGCAGATGGTGATAGGAGCCACCTCACAGGTTTGCTGTGGAAATAAATGAGCACATGCATTAAAAACTATGTGGGCTGGTACCTGATGATAGTTAAGGAAATCTATCAGTGCTAGTATATAATGAGCCACATGCAGACACAGCACCCTGCTGTAGCTATCCGCTGATGGTCTCAGAATGTACATATGGTGATTTTTAATAACATTAGCAAAATGTAATACAATTTTTTAAAAAACAATAACATCCTCATGCATTCAGATCCCTGAGAACCGTACTCTCAGACTAGCCTGAGGAGTACTGCACTCTAGTACTTCCTGCAAAGCACTGCTGTGAAGATAACCCAGTGACCTTCAACTCCTGCTGTTAACAGTGAGGTGCACATCACACCCTCCGGCTCATGACTGTGACCAAATCCTAGAGACTATGGGCAGCTGGGGAATGAGTCCAGGCCTTGCCCTTGCATGAGCATGCCCAGCGCAAGACCATGGCCTCTCAGGGAAGTCCTGGACCCTGGGTTCTTTCCTGGGCCAGGTTCTAAGCTCTTTGTCACCAACAAGATAACAGGAGCTTTTAAGTTACACCAGCCATGCTTGTCAGGTTGGAAGCAGAGAGCACCCCTGCCCAGAACCACTGGTGCCTCTAGATCACAGGAGAAGAAGCCAGAAGCAAGAGCCGTGCCATACTACGCTGCAAGCAGCATCGTGTGCCTGCTCCCTGGTGACCTGCTCCCAGGGCCAGACTTGTGGTAGCTAAGTGCACCTGCACCCAGGAAGCCGCTGGAGAGTATCAGGTATGTTTCCAGGACAAGGGGTTGTCCAGGCAAGAGGGCCCAGGTGGAGAAGGTGCTGGGCAGCCAGCAGAGAGCTGAAGCAGTGAGGAGGGAGATCTGCCCCCTGCATCCCCCTGCCCACCCAGGCCGGAGCCAGAAGGGCCCAGGAAGCCCCGAGAACTGCTACCATATGCTAAGGTGTCATCTGAAGCCCTGGCCTCCCCTAAGGCTGAGGCAGAGGCTTGGATGAACTGCCAGGGAGGAGCCAGCAGACCTCCACGAACCTGCTCCGTCCCCTCTTGCTGCCCGTGAGGCTCATGCCACACATTCATGACAGAATGTGGCTCATGCCACACATTCAGGACAGAAGCCAGCTACCCGGTGGACAGATCTGGAGTGTGACAAGTTAACGTAGCACCACTATTACCAGCAGGCACGTCGCTCCTGGGCCGTTTTATGGCTCCTTTTCAATGCATCATCTCTGTCGGAGAGAGCGAAATGTATTTCTTACGTCTGGGGCAGTTCCCACAGTCCACGACGAATGGGGTCCTCCGACAGAGCAATCGACTTCTTCATGCTTGGCAGGTGAGTAAATTGGGTTTTACTGGGAGCCATTAAATACGGGTTTTGGCAGATTTGCTACCTGCTGGGCTGCGTGAAGTGGAGTATATAAATACAGCAGACAGCAGCACTAATCTTGTGTTCTTATTTCTCTGCTCTTTCCATAGTGCAGACGGGGAGTGGCAGCGGGGAGAGGCAGGGCTCAGGCAGGGAGGCCTGGTGTCCGGGAGGGCGTGGCCCTGTCCACCTTCTTCCTACAGAGAAGCACAGTGGGCAGGGGTCCCCTGAGGGGACCCTGGAGCCTCCTGGCCGTCCTGGCCCTTGCGTCCCTGCCCCTGTTCAGCAAGTCTCTGCTGAGTTGCTGGAGCTCCAGGTTGCCCTGACAGGGGTCACACACTCCTGTCCTCTCTGCATCTCTTCCACCCCCAGGTGTCCCCTCCCTACCTCTGCAGAGACCAGCACCAGGAAGGAGGGTGGAATGGGAGCTGGTGGAGCGTCCACTCCTCAGGCCCACAGTGGTGATCCCCGCCACCTTACAGCTCTGCTGCCATTTCCACAGGAGACCCGGCCTCTCTGGCTTGCCTCCTCTGGACGGCTGGCCCCGCGGCTGGCCCATCCTGCGCTCCCACTCAAGCTCCCAGCCCTCTGATGAACCCTCCACTCTGGAAATCACAGGCAGCCATGGCCTCCCGGCCTGACCTCAGCCACTGGTGGACACCCCTCCATCTGTGAAACCGCCCTGGCCTCTCCTGCAGACCCCATGTCCCCTGTGCCTCAGCATGCTGTTCCTCATAGCCTCCCACTGCATCCAGGCAGGGGTGGCCTCCCCGCAGCCCAGCCGCCCTCCTTTAGGATCCTCGGCCTCGCCCATCAAGGTTTGAGCACCGGCTCACTCTCCCCCTCAGCGCTGTCCTTTTTCCTGGTGATTGCAACATCACACAAACGTGTCCCCCAACACCCTCACCCCTCACTGACCTTGTCCTCTAGCCTGCTCCAGCCACCTTTCCACTGCCACTAGCCACAGCGGCTCAGGAGCCCTGGTGCAGGCTTCAGGCACACCCTCCGCCTTCCCGCGCTCCTCTGTGCCCTGAGGGTGGCGGCTCTTCACCCCACCCGGGCTGCTGCTCCGTAGCCACCTGGAACCCCTCCTTCTCACTGTGCCCGTGGTCTGTCACTGTGCCCGTGCTGTACATGGCCACGCGCCTGCACCTGCCCTCTCTTACCTGCCCATTGCAGAGCCCGTGGCAAAAGCAGTTGGATCCAGATCCTGAGCAGCCCCATCCATTCCCTCCGGCCTCCGTTCTCAGCCAGGGACCGGCTTCCCATTTCACTGGCAATATGGCGGCGTGGGAAGCGGACGCCTGCCCTGCGGCCACACGTGGGGATGGCCTGCTGGCCTGCCGCTCTCCTGGGCACTGGCCTTAGGCAGTCAGCTGCAGCGGCCACTGTGCCCGGCCCCCACTGGCCCCCAGCAGCCCTCCGATGCTGCTCTTTGTCTCGCCTCTGGAAAGCACTCCCTCTGGCTGCCCCTTGACCGTCCTTGGAAAGGTTTGCTGTGCTCGCTGTCCTCCCACCTCCTCTGAACCCATTTCAAGGTCTTGGTCCCTCTGGTGTCCTGCCTGCCCGTGGTGGAATCCCATGGCTGGGTCTCAGTCTGGTCCCCTCCGCGCTTGCAGGGCCTCCAGCGAGGTTCCCGCGCCTCCTTTCTGGAATGCACTTGGTGTCCGGGCGACGGCCTGCTTGCTCTCGCTGCTTCCTGGGCTGCTGCGGTTCCTGGTCCCCTGCCCGCCAGCCTCTTCACTTGCAGGCTCTCCTCAGGGCCGTGTTCCCAAGTGTGTGGCTCTGCCTTTCCAGGAGAGCAGAGCTGCCTTTCCAACACCTATTTCAGCGCGGGACACTTTGCGGGACTTCGCAGAACTACTAGACCCGCCACCTCCTGGGGCCGGAGAACCCGCCCTTCTGTCCATGGAACTCCCGCGGGGAAAACCCCTGCTGAGGGTGGCTTGCTGCCTATGTTACTGGGCAGCCGTAAGCCCCGCTCTTCCCGTGCTTGGCATCCTGGCTCGTGTGATGGGTGACAGGCTTCCCTGGACTACTCTAGACATGTCTGCCGTGAGCCTCCCCATCTGCACCGCAACCCCAGCTGGGCCTCAACCCTCCTGCCTCCGCCGAGCCCCGGCGGCCAGCTGGCTTTCCTGGCCTGCGCCTGCTCCCTGAGGTCTTTTCCCAGGCAGGGGCCACATCTTCTTCTCCGGAGCCAGCCCTGCTGAGGACCTCCCCTGGCTTCCCAGCACCTGGAGGGGCCAGTGGGCGGCCACCTCCTCCCTGCTCCCCGCCAGCCCACAGCCCCCCAGCCACTCCTCCACCCCGTCCCCCTGGGTCTGTGCACCCCTGTTCCTCCCCCCAGAGGAAGGCTTTTCCTGTTAGGTCCCCTGTGTTCCTGCCCCTCCACCACCTGGCCCGGCTGCCCTTTCACTGGGAGGACATGCTGCCACCTGCCCTAGGACACCTGGGTCTCCCCCGAGGGCTTATGTGCCCCAGGCCAGCTTCACCTCTCGGGTCCAGCACAGTTGATGAGGCCCTGCTGAATGACAGCCTGGGAAGTCCTCTGCAGCCAGCCTCCACTGAAAACAGACAGGGGCCACAGACTCCTGCGTTCTCGGCTTTAGTAATGATGACTCGCCCACGCCGTGCCTCACAGTTCACCCTCTCAAGGTGACATGGCTACTGCTCCCTGCTCCCCCGGCCCCGATTTGCAGACAAGGGTGAAAGCACAGAGGCTGAGGACCATGCCCAAGACCATGTGGCGAGGCCTTTGTGACCCGCCTCCAGGGGCTCCAGACGCCCAGGAACCACCTGCCACCAGTGGCTGCCAGGTCACAGACCTAATGCCCTGGGATTCGCAGCGGGAGGGGCTGGCAGCCGCGTGAACCCTGCCTTTGTTTGTGGGTTTGTCTTCCTGAGAGCAGAAGTCACCACGGGAAGCACAGCTGTCCGGCCCCGCCTGGACGGCTGGCCTGGTCCTCTCCCACATCTGCACCCCACGGCCCAGCCAGGCAGCCTGTTCTGTGGCTTGAACATGGTGTGCGAATCCCCCCAGGCTTCTCAAAGATCCCCCCTGCCAGGCATTAAGGGAAGGGAGCGTCACCTGATGTGGTGCTTAGAGGTGGGGCTTTCAGAGGTAACCAGGCTGAGATGAGGTCCTCGGGTGAGCCCCACTACCGAGATCCTGGTGGCCTTGGAAGCAGAGGGAGAGAGACCAGTGCACATGCTCCCTTCCTGTCCCAGGTGATGCCCTGCGCTGCTTTGGTACTCTGCCAGCTAGAAAGCAGATGGGGCCCTTCAACCTTGGACCTCCAGAACCTCCAGAGCCACCACAAGCCTCTCTTCTTTATAAAGTAGACGGCCTTGGGATTTGTGATAGGAAAAACAATAAATTCACAGCCTGAATTTCCGACCCGAGTTCTCCCAGCTGGTGCTCGCTCCATTGTGCCGAGTGCTGAGGCCTGAGCTCGCAGGGTGCTCTGCACTGTCGTCTGTGACCATGATGCCATCCTAGAAGGGCTCGATTTATCAGGATTGCTATAACGTTGCTCTCACAGCAGCAACTTTGTCAAGCACTTTGTATTAAGCCTTCCTTTTCACAATTGTCCTGTGAGGTAGGTGCTGGGATCACTCCGATTTTATAAAGTATGGAGTTCAGAGAGGTTAAGTAAGGGCATGTGGCAGAGGTGGGATTCAGCCCCTTGCAGCCTTTTTCCCAAACCACCTCCTACTTCTCCAACATCAGCAAAGGCGCTTGCTGGGCTGGGCGATGCCCTGGCTGTCCTGGCGGCTCTCTGAAGTCGGCCCCACACCCACTCACGCTTGCCCTGCGCCTGCAGCCTCCTGTTTGCGGCGAGACCATCCAAGGATCCAAGGTGGTGCCACTCACGGCACACGGTGTCCCAAGCACTGGGCGGGCCCGGGCAGCGCCCTTCAGTTCCCATGGTGCTCTGTGTGGGCAGCGCTGGGGACTTCTTCTGCAGAGCATCCCAGCTCATCAAGGGCACCCTGGCCAGGGAAGGGGTTTCTCATAAAAAACGAACTTCGCAAAGTGAAGAGAAAGACTCCGTGTTGGGAGCAAGAAAGATTCTTTGAGAGAAGTGAGATAAATTTGGAAGACGATCAGAGGAAGAGAAAAAGCCTAAAGAAACCCCATAAATCATTGCAGCCTTATTTTTACCTACACTGTCCTTCGTTATTTTGGATCCCCGGCACCAAGCAATTCATCATTCCAGTTTCGTGCTACAAAATAGCACTTGGCCCAAAATTTGAATGGGAGCGAGCAGCCTAGCAGAAGAGCAGATGCTGAACCATCTGAAATCCTGCATTTTGGCAGAGTCCGCCCACCTCCGCCCCCACTGCCCCACAGGGACACGGAAAGGGCTGCAGCAGCAGATTTGGAGGCGGGGACTCTTGGGATGGTCAGTGGTGACGCTGGGCGTCGGTTCCTCTATTTCTGTCCTACTTGAAGCATCATACCAGGTCATCCATGGCCATGTGCCTTGGGGGACAGGTGGATGGTAGCAGGTGCTGCTGTAACTCTTCCCAAGCTGACTGCGGGGGCAGAGGATGAGAGGGACATCGGCCTTAAGGGCAGAGACGCATGGGGAAGAAACGAAAGCTAGTCCGGGCAACGCGTGTGCGCCCCACCCCCACCCCCACCCCCGTTAAAGCCCGTGGAGCCAGCAATCTCTGCTCTTTGCTGGGAGCAAGAGCTTGACGGCTACTCTTCAGGGTAGACTTCAAAATCCACCTCCCCTCCCTGGACTCTCATCTATGCTGTTAGTGCTAAATTCAGGAAAGGACTGGTTTTCTTTTGAAAATTCCACTTTGCTGTCAATACCTAATGAAGGCCAGCTCGTCCCCAGCGGGTGAGACTCAGGGAGCCCTCTGTTGGGGCAGAACTGTCCAGGCTCCCCTCCCCAATAAGCCCAACTCCCTGTCAACTCCCCAGTGTTTGACACGCCCTGGAGATGGTGCTCAGAGATGCACGTGCAGAATCCTGCTGGAAGCTCCTGCTGTTTTGAGCCCAGGGCCTCGCACATGCTAGGCAAGGGCTCTGCCCCAGAGGTATATCCCAGCCCCTCTGCTTTCCAGGCTGAACAGACCAGGTGGCAGGGCTGGGCTGGAATCCAAGCCGAGGCTGGTCTGAAGCTCAAGAGCATCCTGAGTCACCAGCAGTGGAGGTTCACACCCGTAGGAGGAAGAGCAGGCAGCAGTCACACCCAGGGCACAGCAGGCCAGCCTGCTCCTCCGGCTGCATCCTGGCTTAGGGGCCCTCCCGCCAGTCAGCTGGACAGCTAGGAAAAGTACCGGGAGACTCGGTCCACTTTCACAGGGAGGGCAGTCCTGCCAGGGTCCTCCCCTCCCAGCTCCAGCAAATGCTTTTCCTTTTGCCATTCCCATTCCCTGGGGCCAGGCTTCAGGTTACAGCCAGCTGCTCCTGCTCTCTGGCTCTGCAGGGTGGCCGGAAGTGATACCTGGGACAGGTTTCACACTCACCTCGTCCCACCTAAGGTCTGTGATCCCTCCTGGAGCTATTCCACCTCTCCTGCTCTGTGGCTCTGGCCTGGGCCGTCCCCTTACTTTTGACCCACCTTGTTCTTTCCAGCAGTTTATAGCTCACTGGGGGTGCTGAGGGGTGCCTGGGCTTTCCTCCTGCAGGAGGCAGGGCCTCTGAGAGCAGGGGGCAGTGTCCTGCCATGGCATCCCTGGGACCAGCAAGGCCACAGCTCCAAGCCAGATCCCCAAGCCCACGCCCTGCAGAGCCCCGGGCACACCCGTGCATTCCTGGCTCTCGGCCTCTGCCCTGCTCCGTCCTGGGCCTGCCATCCTGACAGCTGCTCCAATGCCCAGTGTTTACGTGAGGGGCTCTGCCTTCTTTCAGCATCCCCAGGTGTCATTAGCCCTGTCTCTGGCATTTCTGGCTGACTTGGAGAATGCTTCCCTCTACATGCCGTGTTTTTTGAGAACTGTCCATCACCCCTTTCCCTGGCCACTGTGGGCCCTTCCCCAGCTGAGCCTCTGCACGGAGAAGGCCTCTGTGGAGCAAGAGGACCACTTTCCTGGACTCTATGACCAGTCCCTCCACCACTCTTCTCCGCGGGCCAGCATGCCCCACCCCTCAAATGTCCTGAGCTCACGTTCAGGGCTTGCTGGACTTCAAGCCCGGGATGCTGTCCTAGGCAGGCGCTGCGGCCTGTGCACTCACAGCCAGGTCTGAGGACACCCAGGAACAACTGGTATGGAGAGTCTGGCCGGCGGGCAGTGGGTTCGTGCAGGTGCATGGCAGGATGCTCATGAGGGCTGGGGGCTTGGCGGTGGGGCGCAGATTCTAAATCCGAACTGACCTTTGAGAACATTTGTGAACTGAGACTGACTTCACACACACGATCCACCCTCCGGAGCACACAGTGCAGCATCGTCGCTGGTTCCAGAACATTCCACCGCCCCACGGGGAGGCGTGTCTCTGTGGGTGCCTGTGGCAGACCTTCCACACAAGGGGACTCACACGGCCATGCATCCTTCACTCGGTGTAATGTGTCGGGGTTTGTGGTGTGGCTGCCTGCTTCCTGCTCCAGTAGTGCTAAAGGGCATCTCATGGGACCACCGCAGCTTGTCCACCATCGAGTGCTGGACGTTGAACCATTTCCACCCTTCGGCAGTCACGGATAACGCTGCTGTGGACACACCTTGGTTTTGAGCATTTGCATCTTGCACTTTTCCTAGGTACAGACCTAGGTAGCAGTCCCGGGTCACAGGCAATTGTAAGGTCGACTTCCCAAGAACTGCCACTCTTCCCCTGGGAGGCCACCTGACTTCACACTCCCTGCTGCAGAGGACAAAGCACCCCCCCTTTTTTTCCCTTTGATGCTGGGGTCTGACCTGAGGGGCACTCAACCTGCTGTCAGGTCATGCACATGCTGTCTGGTCCATTTGAAAAAACTGAGTTGTCATTTAACTGTCATTTAAGGGTAAACTGTCTTCACATATTCTGGATACTAGGCACTCGTCAAGTCTGTGATTTGCACATCTTCTCTCTGGACCTGTGGGCCGTCTCTTCTCTTGGTGGTGGCTCCTGTGAAGCAGACAGTTGGTCCTGGAGATGTCCCCTTGATCTTGTTGTGGATGTTTTTGCCTCTGGTGTCTCGTTTGAGAACTGGCTGCCTGATGGGAAGTCTGCCTGTGTTCTCTTCTAGCTCCAGGTCCTTTGGAAAGAAGAACCGTCAGGACATGAGGGGAGAGCTCGTCTCCTTTTCAGTTTGCTGGCTTGACTTGAAAGTCGTAACTATTTTGGTGAGTGACATGTGAGCCTCCCTCTGTCCCAGCCCTGCGGGGCCCGCAGCGGATCTCGCTGCACATGCAGATCTGAGGGAATGGAAGCTTTCCCTCCGCTCTCTGGAGGTGTGGTTCCAGCACATTCTGCCTCTGCATTCCCCGTCTCAGAACCTCCCCGTGTGCTTGGGGATATTCTTCCATCCACTGTCTTCCCAGCTGCACGTTTTCTTTCATTTAATTTCAAAACAAAATAGATTTGAATCTCACTCACACTTTATATTCTGGCACGGACAACCCCGATTTTGAGATGCACTCGATGAGTCTTTCTGAGATCACTGTGTGCTTCTCAAGCACCCGCTGAGGGAAATGCAGGTAAGTCTAGTTTGAGTGAATTTGGTGACGTCTGCTGCCTGCAGACCTCAGGAACCTCAGACGAGGTACAGAGTCGTCCTCAGACAGAGCTGCAGAGAGGCAGACGGGCACAGAGCAGAGTCACGACTACCTACCCGGGCAGGACAGGGCAGCTAAGCTGTGAGGGACACCAGGGCACCTCTGGGGCCGGGCCTGCCTTTGAGCTGCCTCCCATGTGGCCGAGCTGGCTGCCGCCTCCTCCAGGGCACACCAGCTGCTCCCCGAGCCACTCCTTCACCTGCAGGCCCACACAGTCAGGGGTCCAGATGGTCTTCTGTGGACAGCTTTTCACCCAGGTGGATGATGGGCACCTGAAAGTCTCCGTTCCCACCTCGGTCCACTTCCTATTGGACAGGGCTCAGAGTCACAGGGCCTTGGCCCTCCTCAGCACAGACCCTAACCCCTGTTTTCTGTTGAGGCTAGAAGGGCAGGAGTCCAGTGGGCACTGTGATTCTGTGCACACAAGGTCGTGCCAAGTGCTACCAGATCCCCACAGGCTGAGTCGTCGGCGTGGAGCTCAGACCCAGCTCTGTTCTCCCTGCGCCAGGCCTTCAGGGTGCACGGCGGAGCCCGGTGCCCCCGACACACGACACTCCCACGACGCTCCCATGACCCCGGCTACTCACTAGCTGCCCGTGGTCCTTTGGAGCGGTTACTCGGGTTGAGGAGGTAGACGTCAGATGGCACCCACCTGCCACCGCTCAGGTGTGAAGGGTTTGTTGTCAGGGAGTGCCAGGCATCCAGCAGGGAGAATGAAGGTGGAAGTGGCCCGGCCATGTGCGGGGCTGGCTCAGGGGCTCCCACCCAGGGGCTGGTTCCCAAGCTGACACTCACTCCTGCCAGCTGGAGAAAAATGGAGGGAGAAAGGCAGACCACGGTGTCTGTGGAGGAGTGGCCTAGCTCCTGAGGTCCTCAGCACCACCAGTGTCCTGCACTGGCCCAGGCTGCCCTGTGGCCAGTGGCCCCATCTTCCTGACCCTGAACCTGGAGGACCCCAAGGATGGCAGCTGCTAGATGTGAGCCATGAGGGGTCCCACTGCCCCACAGCTCTGACTGGGTTCTCTGTGCCCCGCTCTGGCCACTGGGCAGTGCATCCTCTGACCGAGCTGGAGTTCCTGCCCCTGAGACAATGTTGTTGCTGTTCGGAGTGGCCCTCTGAACGCTGGCTGGGCTCAGAGCACAGGATTCTGCCCAGTTCTTTCCTAGGGCATTCCCACGAACCCCAATCCAAGGCCCGCTCAGAAGCCTGGAGCTGCTTCAGGATGGGAGTCCAAACATGCAGGGCAGGACAGCCCCCTTATGAGCACAAAGGGGCGGTTGCTACCACGCAGGCCTCCACACCCGAGGGCGTGCCTGGCTGCCCTCGCTGAGACTTCTCTCTGCCTGTGTGAGGTCCAAGCCCTGGTGGGCAGCTGCCCCCACTGCCCATGCCTTGACCCCCTCCTTCTGGGACCAGCCCACCTCCTAGACCCCTCCCCCAGCGTTGGGCTGGTCACCTGATCCTCAGGGACAGGCAGTGTCTTCCTGAGATATGGCAAAGCAGTTGAGCAGAAAGTTGGTCACTGTGGCCTCAGACGTGCGGAGGGAGTTGGTCTCCAGGGACAGAGAGGAGACCTCAAGTGGAACAGTAAGCAAGAAAGAGAGACTCCGAGCTGCATTTCAGCCCTGGGTCCAGGAGCTCCTGAAGTCATTTAGTTGCATTTTAATTGTCCCCCGGGGCAGGCACAGCTGCACGCCGCTCCAGTTAGCTGATGTGAGGTCCTCGGCATCCTTGTACAAGGTCCCCACTTGTCCTAGTGTGTGAGCCTTGATTTTTGAAACTAAAGTTGCTTTGGTTATTTTGCACGTTTCCTCCATGGGGTCTCCCAGCAGTCCCTTGGACAGGCGTGCCACCCCGATTCTGTGAGGCAAATCAGGACCACTCCCCAGTCCTGACACTTCAGGCCCAGAGCAGAAGGAACTTCCACAGGCCCAGTGGGGTCCTGAGAAGGCCCAGTCCCATCTTGTCCCTCTGCCTGGCCTCTAGCCTGACAGCCACGCAGGCTGGCCCTGGGGGCCTTTGCAAGTTGGGCAGCCATGGTGAGGAAGGCCTGCTCCCAGCAGTGTTTTTTGGCCTGGCTTGTGGACAGTCCACTGTCTCTCCAGCTCCTGCCACCAGTGCTCACGTTTCAACACGTGGGCTCAGGTGCAGATGGCGTCTTGTGCAGGGACTGTGCTATTTATCAACCATTCCCACTGAGCCAGGGTGAATGACACACCGTCCATCGATCCTACCTCCCCAGGCTGCATCTTCCCCAGGACTCCAAAGACCCAGGATTCCCTGGGCCCAGGTACCTGGATGCCTTCGGAGCTTGTCACAGGAGGCCAAGGCCACAGCTGGGGCGTCAGCTCCTCCCTGTCCCTGCCCCACACCCTGCAGCAGGCCCCCATGGTGGCAGCCCCGGGAAGCAGGGCTCTGCTGTGCTGTCCCCACAGCCCTGCAGTAATTAAAGAGAAGCACTGGGCACAGGTGGCAGAGCCTGGCCCTGCAGGCTACACAGCCCTGGGGGAGCGTGGCCCGTCCCTGGGTCTCCTCTCACTCTCCCGCTTTCTGGCTGGGAATCTGGCTCGAGGCCTGGGCAGGCGCTGGCCAGCTGTGCTATTTTGGGTCCTTCATAACCAACAAGTAGCACTGGGTGGCTGGGAATATCAGGATTTTAAATACATTCTTTTCCTCTTACTGAACCCCACGTGGAGAAAACAAGCACTAACCACAAGGAAAAAGATGATTTTGTTAAAAAAGAGGAAAAGAGGAATTCCGTGGAGGTGGTCTCCTGAGTTCTCCGCGGGCTCCCGGGCTTCCCTGCCCGTCACACCTTGACCTTGGGAGGCGCAGGGCTGGCTGTCTGAGCTGCTCCACATTGTGTTGCAGGACTTGGAGATCCAGCACAGGAAAGGCAATGGTAGCGATTATGTCCCTTGGTCAAGGACTTTGTCCCTTTATAGACATGTCTCTGTCTGTCTTCAAGTACAAACCCCTGTGAAGAACCCTGTGTAAATGACTCAGGATGAGATGCCCATGGGGTCTGCTGTCCAGGCTGCGTGCCCAGGCCCACAGCAAGACAGCTCTCCTTGTTTCGGACACAACCTCTTATTTTTCTGCACAGTCACATGGTTGAATGTGTTTGGACAAATGGTAATTGTCTGCCAAAGAGCAATATCCTTATTCTCTAGCTGTACCCAGAGCAGACAGCTGGTGCCAAAATACAGCTTCAAACTACCAAGCCATGCTGCCTCAAGACAGGAAGCCCGGAAGATAGGACTGCCTTTCATGGTAGCATCTGAAGCAAGGAGACCATTCACAACACAGATGGACTCCGGGAAGTTCAAGCACAAAAGGGCCATGTTCTTGAGCCTTGTGAACAGAGGGCGGCTATGTTCTGAGTGTCCTCAGAGACCCCAGCCCTTCTGTGCTCCCAGGGCTGGCAGTCTTAAAGGTCCAACACACCCTTGAACTTCCGTCTCAGCGTCCTGGAGAATGACTATTCCAGACTTCTCACGAGTTCACGCTCTTTTCTCCACTTAGATGACACTCAGTGGCAAAACTCAGTGGCTTTAAAATACAAACTAGAGACATTAGGCAGGCAGTTCACCCTATGAAGGGAACCCGGGGTCAAAGGGAACAGCAATGCTGCTGCTGCTGATCATGATAAAGTTGGTGGAGCACCTACTCTGTGTCTGGCAATGTCTGAAGTCTTTCACCTGCGAGCGTCTGCAGCCTGCTCAGTGGCTCTGAGGTAAGTGCCATCCTCACCTCCGCACCACAGAAACGGCACCAGAAGAGGGATCTGAGATGGCATTTGCTTCATAGAGAGGGCCGGCGCAAAGCCAAGGTCCATGTGGAGGTCAGGGCACCACGTCCTGAAGCGTGTGCAAAGGCACCTGAATCCCGGGTCCGGATGGACATGTCTGCAGTTTCACAGGGGCAGACGGGCTCACCTGCGTGAGCGCAGGTCTATGGGTGTCGATTTCACCTGTAGATGATTGGTGCGCACAAGGCCTCAGACCATTCCCACTAACTTAAACAGAACTCAGAGGAGGCTGGCCCGGCACCTCTTCCGTGCGGTAGCTGTTCAGACAGACAGGAATCCAGTCAAAGCCTGCAAGGCAGCCACGACCGAGGGCTGGAGCCAGCGCCCAGAGCAGAGGGGTCGCTGATTGGAGAGCAGCCTCACGGGCCAGGGAAGCTGGAGAGGTTTGGAGAAGGCTGGGCTTGCTTTGGACAGGGGTGGACAGAGATGCTGGGAGAAGCTACAGGAAGATCACGCAAAGCCTGGGGAGGGAGAGTGAAACTGAGCAAGTGGGGTGGGGTGCCTGCAGCGCCAGCCGGGAGGCTGGGATGGGAGGGCTGACTCAACACAGCCTCAGCCTCAGTTCCTCTGGAAGCAGATCTGCACAGAAAGGCTGCACAGCGGGTAGTGGAGCAGGGGGACAGGGGCTTCGGGACAGGGGCTCCGGGAGCATTTCCCTTGAGACCAACCCCAGCTCCCTCCTGCTTGGCAAGAAAGAGCTGATCCCGTAAAGACACCTCTCGGAAGTTCTTGGTTCTTGGAAAGAGACTCCACTGGAAGGAAACACAGAAGGAAAAGAGAGTCTGGGAAAACCAATCAGTAAACCCACTGACCGGCCAGCGCCCACACGGACCTTCCAAACACGAAGCCGCTGCTCTCTGGAGCCGAAAGGCCCCAGTTACTTTGAATTTGGATTCTTCCTTCACCCGCCCACGCCAGCTGCCACCCTGCTGGCTTGGTCTTTGATACAGCTGTCCTGCTTCTTGTCCACTGACGCCAGGCAAGCCCTGGTGTAACGGGAATAGCCGTGTGCCTGAGTGCTCCAGATCCCGCAGGCAGTTCTCAGACACTCCACGGGGTGCCCCCGACACCTCCCAGCCAAGAGCTGCCTCTGTCCTGCTGCATGCCAGGAGGGCCAGCTGCTCCCTGCGTCCTGAATAGTCAGGTGGGCTGGGGCAGGGTCTGGGGGCGGAAGAAAGCTAGGAGGCCCTTGGCTCCAGAGATGGCTGGGGTGGGAGCCAGGCACACTGCAGCTGACGTGGGTCCCACCCAAGCTCCTCAAGGCCTGGAATTCCCAAGCCACGGTCACTGCAAGGATGGTTGGTGGATTCCCCGACAGCTTCTTAGGAATGCCGACCACTTTTGGGTTTGTGGAGCATGCAGTAAGCTTCCTGGGAATATTATAAGGAAGTGCGTGCATTTGTTCTGAGGGAATTTGCAGAAACTCCCATTGTCTCAGGATGATTCGCAACAGCATCCAAGAAATCTGCACCAAGCTGACACTTTGAGTCAGATTTTCTAGTTAGAGACAGACGCTGGGATTTAGGGACACTAAGGGGAAATCTGAGCGCCTCGAGGAGAAAGCTCACACTCGCCATCTCTGTGGAGTGCACGTGCCTGACGAGTGTTTTCAAATTGCATGTTTCAAACCCCATGACCGTGTCCTTGCCTACAACACGTGAACAGAGCTCTCGTCTGCACCCGTGTTGGGGGTTCTCCTGAGGCTGTGCCTTGGCTGGGGGCTTCTTCACGCTGGGCATCATTTGAGATTTTGGAGCAAGACCTGTTTCCAGGGCAGGCATCTTGAAGACCGTGGGGGCAGAGTTCGTGTCTTTGACCACATTGTCAACTGACCAGTTTATCCACTTACAGACAATTCTGAAACATGGGCAGTACTACCTCTTAATTACCAGTGTGATAAGCTCTGATGTCCTTATGCTGGAATAATCTAGAAGCGAGGTCATGTCTGCCCACTGAGCTGAGAGCTGATGCCTTTCAGCTTCTGACTTTCCTCTCCCTTGGGTTCCCAGCACCCAGGGGTGACTGACTGCAGTACTGAAGGCTGGTGCCCAGCATGGACTATGCCTGTGGGCAGGCTGGTTCTGCAGTGGACGTCTCCCTCCAGAACTAAGGCGGGGGCTGGTCTTCTACATCAGTGGCCACGCCCACTCCACTCCTTCAGCTGTGTGGAAGTGGGGACTCTGGGGATGCAGGGTGACCTGGCTCGAGGACAGGAGACACCAGGGCTGCTGAGAGCTGAGGCTGCTTGCTGGATACCTTTCTGCTCTGAACTCCCAAATCGACAACGTGGCGGTCATCACGGCCTGCAACATGGCAAGGATTCAGCGTGATTTTTCCCAGATCCTTTTCTCTTTTGAAATGTATTTATGCCCTGCCTTTTCCAAGCAGGATTTGAGACAAGCCTTCCTAGGACGTAGTATCTTAAGCACATCATGGTAAGATACAGCTCGTCCTTCCCTGGCCTGGCCCAATGCCGTCCCTCTGGATTCTCAGGCACAGAGACACCTGTGGTGGTCACGCACAGGCTGGACGCCCTGGCACACCCCTCTCAACTGAACATCCCCATGCATCCTTCAGAGCCACCCGTCTGCCTCGCCATGGCGAGATCCTGAGGTCCTTGGGCAGGGCCGCCTTGGGGCATGGAGACACAGCAATGATGGGCACAAGCCCTGCCAACGGTTGGGGAGAGGCCGTTCTGCGGCTCCGCCTTGGTCTCTCCCGGCCAGGGGGGAGGGCAGGCTGCACTGTCTGCTGCCCTCACTCTGTGGCGCTTTCCCTACACCTGCAGCCCATCGCCTGCACCCCAGTGGGGAGTGCAGGAGGGGTCCCCTAACAGGGGTCAGTCAGCGGGAAGAGAGGCATGATGAGGTGGTGCCTTCTGCCTCTCAGGTCCCCGTCCTCGTCCCTTTTCTATGACATTCCTGATGAGCTTCTGGGTGTCAGCCAAGCCACACACCAGCAGCTAAGCCAATCCCACAAACCCTCAGGTCAGTAGATGGCCTGGGGTGCGGAGAGGGGTCGCCTCTTTAGTCCTCTCCTCCTGTGGGGTCTCTCTCTCTCTGCCTCTGCTCCTCGCCACCCCCAGGTCATGCCTGGAGCTCCGAGCTCTACCCACTCTATTATGGAGAGTTTTCCCTTGAAGGGCCCCCGATGGCCTGCCTCCCTGAGGGACAGGGCAGTGCATTCCACAGTCTGCTTGAGAGCACCCCACCCTGGGGGCAGGCTGTGTGCTCATGTCAGCTCAGGAAGAACCACAGCCCCTGCTTTGTTTTCTGAGAGTTCATGGTGTGAAGTGGCTTCCCGTTAGCTCCAGAAGGCTCGGCTTGTTCCCACCGACCCAAAAGCCTTGTTGAACACCATCGGGACACCACGGGAGCGATGTGCAGACCTCCTTTGGCCCACGGACTTCTGCCCTTCCCCACTCAGCCCCTCATCCTGTGGATGGACAGGTCAATCCCGCAGCGCCCAGGCTTGCTGGCAGAAGGGCCTCCCACAGTGTCCATCGAGCAGTTGGCCCAGCGGCCTGTCCCTTGGCCCCCTTCTCGGCCCCTGCCTCTGTGGCTGTGGCTTGGCCAGGCCTTGCCCCTGAGCTGTGCCCAGAAGGTGGCAGGGAGCATACAGAGACTGGCTCCAGGAGACCTGAAGCGGCAGCAGAGGGTGGGAACTGTGTGCTGGGGAGAGGGGACAGGAAAGACTGTGCCAGGCAGCTGCTGGGCAATGTGGGCAAGCCCAGACCTGCCTCCCTGCTGCTGCTTGCCCGGCACTGGTGGGCAAAGCCGCGGGCCAAGCAGGCGAGTTCCAGCCAAGTGCTTCTCCTGGTTCCCGGCTGGCTCCACCCCAAGGGGCACGCTGCCTGCTCCCAGCTCATCTCAAAGGCCTGAGGCCCAGGAGTGCCTTCTGCTCAGGCGCGGGCTCCAGAGCTGAGAGCCAGGCGCACGTTTGTGCGCAGCTCCTTGGGAGGACTGGTAGCCAGTGGGCTGCCCAGTGGAGGGGAGGGCCGAGGGCCGAGGGGAGAAGCATGGGGAGGGAGCGGGTTGGGGGGCAGATGGCTGCATGCTGGGGGACCAAGCCGGAGCCTGGCCTCTGTGCAGGGTCTCTGCCCCTGTCTTCCTTGGCACTCTCAATTCTCTCAGAAGGACATGCACAGACTTGCTAGGAGTTCACACCCACACAAGGCAGATGGCCCTCAGGGGAACGTCTGGGCAGATCTGAGGCTGCCTTGCCTTCACTGCCAGCCGGGGGACCTTCCCAAGGGAGCCTGTCCCTTGGTGCTCAGGTCTGAAACGCACAGGACGTTTCTCCTCTCCCCTGACCAGCACAGCACGAGTCAAGCCAACCCAGTGCCCGTCGGTGGCGCCCTCCCAGGCACGTTCAGCTCTCTGCCTGTGCTGCGGGTGCCACACACAGAAACGTGGGATGCGTCCTCATCATTTGCATCTTAATGTTCCAAATCAACAATCATGAAGCCTTGTGCGAAAAAATAAAGAAGAATTTACAGAAATTTGGGCTAATTCTAAATCTTGATGAATTATACCTAACTATAGAAGCTTCATGATGAGGCTTAAAAAACATACTGAAATCATTTACCTCTGAGAAAGGTGCCAGATGGGAACTGAACCAAAATACTGACATTTTCTCTAGCCATAGTTTAGGAATTACAGGAAAAATACGTCTGCCTCCTACACAGGCCTGTGTTTGTGCTCAGCTTGTAGCTAGATTTGCGCCTGTGGTGTGCACACTAGTGACCACAGCCTCCACCCACTCCTGAGCACCTACTGTGTGCGAGGAAGTCTGGGAACCCTCCACAGTGCTTGGCATGAGGGTACCAGGTCCACTCCTGCTAGGTGCCCGCTCTGCTCTGGACGGTACTGCCTGTTGCCCTCGGTCTTCCAGGATGCTGGCACCCTGGGACCTATGGCTCCTCCATGAGCTGGGAGTTTGCAGGGTCCCCCGCCACCAGGTGCCCAAGTCCTGACAGCCAAGCAGAGGCCCCAACCTCCGTGGGTTCAGCAGAGCCCTCATGGCGCCCACTGCGTGGCAGGCCATGTGACAGGGCGGCGCTGTCTCCCTGTGCTGTGAGCACAGGCGGCTAGTGCTGGTTGCGCTCAACAGGGCTGGGGCGGGAGTCATGGACGGCGCTCTGCAGCATTCCTACAGCCGCACGCCTGAAGCCACCACCTCCCAGCTGTCAGCCCAGGTGCTAGATGAAGCCAGACCTTGTTCTCAGAACCGCCCTCCCTCCCTTCCAGAACCCAAGGTTCCCTGCTGAGCCGGCTTGGGGTCTGAAGCATTCCCAGTCTCTGCACTTTTCCCTTCCCCGGGAAGGAAAAAGTGGTGGTCCTCGGTCATCAACAGACCCATGACCGCCCATCACCCTGCTCGCTGACTCAGCAAGTGCTAGGTGGTGGCAGGACGAGGAGACTGGCTCCCCCAGCCGGAGGCCTGTCAAGCCCAGAGGCGCAGGCTATGCAGCCTCGAGTCACACGCATACATCGGTACCCTGAGATCACTGCGGACCCCTTTGGACGACTTCCTCCTCAAGCATGGGTCTCCTATTTGACGGCTGGTCTATACGCAGGTCTATACACATCCAAGGCTGCTGGGCTGTACTCTGTTTCATTGTTGGGATGAACAAATGGAAACAGCCTGTTAAACAGCGCAGGCCAGGGACGAGGATGGTACACTAGGGTGGACATGCAAACTGGGAAAGGCCCCCAGTGACCTGCTACAGTCGTCCTTTCCGCCGAATGAAAGACGGCACAGGACACTTCGTTGCATTTGCCCTTCGGGTAAGTAAGACATGGTTTTAGTGTAAGTATATCCCAAATATTGTAAGTATATCCCAAATATCATGCTGACACTTAAAACACCTCCTTGTAGTTTCCCTGGAATTCGGATTTTATGGTGCACCCTGAGTTTGTCGGGCAGCCCTGCTGCCACGGGCAAGTCCTGTCCTGTCCTCTCTCAGTAAAACCACCGTCTTCTCTTCAGAGCTCCCGTCGCAAGTTTTAAAACCAGTGTAGTTCCGGAAACAACCTCAACCTTTAAACAGGAGGCAGATAATCCACACCATGCTCAGGCTGGCAAGCCCGATTCCCCTCTGCTCCTCTGAGTGTGTGGCTGCCTCTCCCTTGCCCCACTCCAGCCACCTCTCCCCTTGGTTCCGCTGCAGATCACCTGGTTCTTCCCACCCCGGGACGACTGCTGCGTGGTCCTGCCTATCTCTGTATCCAGTGAGAGGAACACGAGCCGCGGCAACACCAGCTGTCGGGGAACCGTGGCTGATACGCTCAGCTCTGTTGAAGGCGACAGGTTTGACATGTCCCGTCAGAGCGTCATCGGGCGCGTGAAGCCTGGCTCGGCAACAGAATGGGTTTCTCTTCCCGCAGAGCATCCCCAGGGCCGGATTTGTCAACGAGAGTCGGGCATCGATGGCAGCGCCATCTCCAGGGGCTAGAGAAGCTGCTGAGTGACTGAATGAGGACACGTCACACCTGGCCAGGCCGCAGCGTGAGCACACACCTGGAGGGCGGCAGTGCCCACCCGAGGCAGGCGCAGTGCGGACTGGTCATCGGGCAGGCCTCCCCCGGCCTACAGGGGCTGGGTGGGACCTGGGGACGGGAGCAGCCCAAATGTCTTTGACAGGTTCAGGCCACCCCCACCCCAGCTGGGGCACTGGCATGAACCGACCGACTGTGAACAGACTACAGCAGGCTGTCTCCGCAGGTCTCGTCTGCGAAGGAGTCAAATCAGCAGGGTCTCCAGAAGACCTGGCAACATGTCACATGACCTCATTGGGGCTCCCAGAGAGGCTCGAGTCCTGAGCCCCAGGGGTCCGTGCGTGTGGTCCTCACCCGCACATCCAGAGCTCCTGCCCATGGCACTGGCAGCTGTGCTGGCCCCGAGCCCCCGGAAAAATGGCAACAGGCAGCCACAGCAGAGATCACAGGGCTGTGCTTCAGCCTCATCCAGCCAAGACAGCAGTCACCTCTAGTGTCCACTGGCCCTGGAATGACGTAGATCTGTGCTATATAAGGCCACAGACAGACATGTAAGAATGGCCTCCTGGGATCCGCAGGCCAGACCCTGGCCTAGACCTCATCAGGTTACAGCCCAATGTCTATTTGTGGCCACAGGGATGAAAGCAGACACCAGACACCAGGAAGAAAGCATATCCCAGGCCTGGGCTCCCAGTGTGGAGCAGCCTGCTGGTCGGGGCCCAGCCTGGACTGGTGGGGTTTTCTGCATTTGATTGATTAGGTGGACATTTGCAAGCAAGAAATGAGCCTTTAGACTGCATCTCACCAGGAACCTTATGATTTTAAAAAGTAAACGCACTGGTGAGCTCCAACTGTGCTCCTGCAGGACGGGGGCATAAAGAAGCGAGAAAAGGGGAGAAAGGGCCCCAGGCTTGCACCCACTTACTGAGGCAATCCCCTGCTGTTTTCTGGCCATCTCCCCGGGCTTTCTTGGGGTGGTGTGTGGAAAGGTTGGGAATTAGTGGCTGGAGCAGCTTCCTGTCTCGTAGAGAAGGCAGGAAGATTCTCCAAAGGATCCAGACGCCTACTGAGGGCAGCAGAGCAAGGCGAGGGGAGCTGGCTGTCTGGCAGAGGTCAAGGCAGGCTGAGTTTTAGAAGTAAAAATGACGCATGTTGCTTGAGATTCCTGGAAACAACAGCACAGGCCCACGGAAAGTGACCTTATCTGAAGCAGCTGGTTACAGATACAGTGAGTCAAGAAGTCACAAGGGAGGAGGGTGGCCCTGATCTACATGTGCTTGGGACACAGACACATGCACACTGAGGGGACGGCCACCTCAAGCCAGGCAGAGCTGGAATGGACTCCTCCCCACAGCCCTCGGGAGCCAGCCTGCCAACGTCGACCCTGCTGTCTGGCCTCCAGAACTGGGAGATGGTGGACATCTGTCACTGAAGCCACTGGGTCTGTGGCAGAGGAGCAGCCCCCGGGTCTCAGCAGCTCTGCAGGACAGTGCTGTGCAAACGGCAACACCAAAATCTGGTCACCAACTTCCAGGGGAAACAAAGCGGTGGGAACGGAGGGCATAGAGAGACGGGTCCGAGGAAGGGCAGCTGTTGGAGGACACAGGCTGCCCGCAAAGGGCGGCTGCCTGGGGCGGGAAGCCAGGGGTCCAGGCTCAGGCCTGCCCTCACCCCTGAGGTGATTTGGGGAGCCATGGGAGTTCCCTTTCTTATTTCCTCTTTGCCTTTTAGCTGATGATCAACAGAAGCTCACTCAGCATGAGGCCCGGGTGCCCGCGGTGGCAGGGCCGGCACACTGGAGCCATGAGCGCAGCCCCGTCTGTATCCCCTCAGGGGACAAGGGCCATTTCTAGAGACGTCAGGTTTATAAACATCTGGGCTTGTACGACAATGCTTGCCGAGCCGTCGCAAAGTCAGCACCCTGGGCTCCTGTCCTCCGCGGGCACCGCAGCTACAGGTGGGCTGGACTCACTGCGGGTCCACGGTTTCCCTGCTGATTGTCAGAGTGGCCGTGGGAACTGGAGCTGCCCGCCGGCAGGACTTCTGGGTGCGTGGACTTGCGGCTCCATCTGGAACGCTGGTCGTGTTATGGTTTAGACTTAGGTGACTCCCAAAAGCTCAGACAGTGCGAGAAGGTTCCGAGGCCAAGGCATGGGGCTGTGGGAACCTTGGCCTGATCAGTGCGTTGATCCCCATGGAGATGGTTTGGGCGGTAACCGTGGCAGGTGGGGCATGGCTGGGGAGGTAGTCGATGGGGACCTGTCTTTGCCTGTGGTAAGGGGAGTCTCTCTGCCTCCTGCTGCCACGTCCCCAGCTGCTTTTCCCGGCCACATACTCAGGCCCCATGGAATGGAGCCGCCTGTCTGGACTGAGACCTCTCACACTGTGAGCCCCAAATAAACTTTTCCTCCTGTGATTGTACTCGTCAGGTCTTTGGGGCACAGCAGTGAAAAAGCTGATTAAAACAGTTGTTTTCAAGGAGGTGAGTATTGCTTTGACGCAGCCTCGGGACAGCCCCGTGTTTGAGGGACTCTGGCAAAGCCATGGGAGAGGTTATTCGAGGCTTTGTCTTGGAAGAGCGCTATTAGTTCAAGATCACACCTTAAAATCTTGTGAACGGAGAGTAAAAATGAAGTGTGTGTGGAAAGAGGAGACTTTGCCCCTGAGGCTGTCTGCAGTGTCACATGCTGTTGGTTCCTGCTTCCTCTCCTCCCTGGTCCTGGGGGCTGTGGGGCTCTCACATCCCTAGGAGCAGCTGCCCATGTGTCACTAGAGGAGGCACAAGCAGTTGAGATTGTCCCACTGGCCCAGCCTCGTGCTGGGGCCTCCCAGGGGAGCAGGGGCACCTGAGCAGCAGCAGCTCTCAGGGCTCCACTCTGCCCTGCACCGGGCGGCTGTGTGCCATCTGCCATGCTCCTAGCTCGCGACCTCTGCTTCTTCCCCAGGAAAGAGTCCACTTGGAAACTGCTGCTGGCCCAGGAGACAGCGAGAAAGGCGGCATGTGGGGCTCGAAGGCCTTCTCCTCGCGCCAGCGGCGGGCCTGTGAGGGGTGAAGGCCTTCCGCTGTGCCCTGGGCAAGGAAGGGGCTCTGGAGTCTGTGCTCGGGGACTCCGTGCGTGGGAGACGGGCTGCTCTAGGAGCTGCTCTCAGTGCACAGGTGCTTGTGCTACAGTTTGTACTTACATGGGAAAGAAACCTGCGGCTGATTTTGCCCTTTAAAGCCATAAAACCAGGAACCCCGGCTCATTCAGGCTGCTCTCCACATGCTGGAACCCGGAAGCAGGTCTCTGTCAAGGGCAGAGTGTCTCTGGCTGCACCATCCTGAGCAGGAGCTCTGCACAGGGCCTCAGCAGGGACGTTGCCCAGGGTCCTTCCTCCCGTCTCACACTCCCAGCAAAGACGAAGCCCAGTGGGGCCCATGTGGGATCAGCGCAGCCTGACCTCGCCGGGTTTCCCCCAGGGGAAGCTCTCAGCCCCTTCTGAGCTTCTCGCTGGCTCTAACCTAGCGGTTACCCACAAGCCCACAGGCACTTCCCCAAATCCAAGTGCTGTGCCCACGTTGACCCAGCCCGAGAGACTTCCGAGAGGAGGATAAGACTTTGGGAGGCGGGCTGGGGTTGTAGCTCAGTGGTAGAGCGCTTGCCTCGCATGCGTGAGGCCCTGGGTTCGATCCTCAGCACCACATACAAACCAATAAAATAAAGACATTGTGTCCATCTACAGCTAAAAAAATATTAAAAAAAAAAAAAAAAAAAGACTTTGGGAGGCGGAAGGGAGCACAAGCCCCAGAGGCCAAGTTCTGGCCCCCACGCCTGCCCGGCTGTAAGGAAGCAGGTCCCCTTGCCCTCCAGAAACAGCGATGGGAGAGGTGGGGACCCGGCTGCAGAGGCCACAGAGGCCGTGAGACCAATGTCCCCACGAACTCACCTTTAGGTACCAGCATGGTGAACACTCACTGCCACCAGGAAGCCCCCGTGGACCGCGCAGGTTCTGAAGGGCCCCATTGTCTCTGGCCCTTAGCCCTTTTTCTGTACCCATCCCACTGAGACCTGGGCAGGTGTAGGTTTACGACAGACAGGCGGCTCCTCCGGCTGCTCTGGGACCGAGTCAGCACCTCTCGACCAGGTGTTGCCATGGGGTGCTCAGCTTTGGCCCCTCACGCGGGGCCTGCTGCTCACGTGATCCCCCTGGCTCTTCCAGGGATCTGCTCTGGCTCCAAGCTTTAGGTTTCTGAGGCCTGAACTCAAAGGCCTGGAAAGTTCCTCTCCTTTGGCACCTGCATCCATGAGGGTGGACCTGTCTCTGCCCGTGTCCCTCCTCCTGTGCCAGCAAGCTGGCCTGCAGGAGTGATGACCTGTCCCCAGCACTAAAATCAGGCCCTCTGGGGCCTGGTGGCCTGCTAGGGCCACCCGTCCTCTGGGGATGTGCTGCGTGAAGTCCTGCTTTGTCTGGTGCGGCCCTCACCCCGTGAAGGACGCAGACCCTAAAGAGGCCTGCAGGGTCAGTGGGCCTGAGCGGGCTTCCTCTTTGGAATGGCTGTAGCCAGGCTCCTCGCAGAGACGACTAGAAACTACACCCGGCCGCTCTGCGAGCTCCGAGTTGCCGACCCTCAGCTCGGTGCTGACCGGGAAGGACGCTGCCAGGCCACGGGGCAGTGCCACCTCCCGCTCATTCACAGAATCTCAAGCAAGTGGGCAGCCCAGCACCTCTTTCCAAACTCTGTGCAGCTCGGCCCCGCGATGGCCGCTCCTTGCCCTGCCGCCTGCGTCTGCTCGGCTCTCTCCCGCTTCACTGGCTCCGCGCCCGCGCAGGCTCCACAGCACTGGTCCTGTTTCTTTCCTGATGGCTCCAGCAGTTCCTGTCTGAGCCACGGACTCTCTGCAAGTTCAGGGCAGGTGAAAGGAGACAGTCTCTGCAACAGGTGTGGCAAGAGCCATGCAAGCGGAGACCCTGCGGTCTCGGCCTCTTTTCTGTTACCATAGCGAAATGCCTAAGGCTGGGTACTTTATAGGAAAGCAGGCGCATTCCGCGCACAGCTCCAAGATCCAAGAGCGCGGCGCTGAGTTCTGCTTGACCCTGGGAAGGACCCGTGGTGGACGGCACCACAATGGAGGAGAGCAGGGGAGCTCAGAGGGCAGAGCCAGGGAGCGCCAGGCCCGCCCGTTACCATGGCCCTCTCCCCCGAACCGCACCGGTTCCTTCCCAGGCACCCTCCATGACCTCCCTCTAGGTTCCTCCTCTTAAAGGTCCTGCCACCTTTCACAGGGTGACACTAGGGTTAGCTCTCAGCACATGAGCCCCTGGGGACGAGCTCAAACCACAGCAGAAGCACAGCACCTGCGGTGGCACAATGGCCACCTTGCGGCCAGCATCCCGCATCAGCCCCCTGTGGACTTCCCACACGAACATCACGTATGTGGAGGGGTCACAACCACGGGCGTCCCCCAGAATCTGTCACGGGAACTTCACAATGTGGGGATCCTAAAGCTTTCAGAAGAAGCAGGGTGAAACAGAAGGCTCGGACGGCTGGTTTACGGGGTCCTCTGCTGGCGTCCTGCTGTGGAGCTATTTTTAAAAACATCGTAACTCTGAGGCAGCGAGTCACTGTAAATGGTGGACTATTACTGGAGCAGCATCCCCAGGCCACCCACAGGGTAGTCCCTGGGCGCTCACAACGACGCAGTCTCCTTTCCAACTACAGGCCTTCCGCGCGGGGACTCTGAAGACTGGCACAGCAGGCACCACTGGGGACGAGCTCTCAGGCTGGCGGAAGCATTCCTCCGAGACTGAGCGCCATTGCGGGCCTGGCTCATGGTGTTTAGTGTCCCCAGAGTGCAATGAGCTGAAATGGAGACGCTTCTCGAGCAGGCCAGTGACAAGCTTCTTGAGGAAGCCCAGAGGCAGGTGAGTGGCTTCGTGGAAACACTGTACTGATACCTTCGAAATCAACCACTGCTTGAGAAAAACTTCCCAAGTCCTTCTCTGCAGATCCCTCGAGGGGTCCCACCAAGCCAGCCCACTCTCCCTGTCCAGTGTCTGGGTGTGCAGTGCTGGGGGCGAGGCCGGGTGGAGGACGGGGGTATGTGCAGGGGCCTGAGGATCGGGGCCTGCTCCTGGGGTCAAGCAGACCCAGGCGTGGCCCAGGCAGATCTGGAAGCTCAAGCTGCAGATGCAGAGACAGATCACCAAGGTGGGACCAGCGGCTGCCAGCTGGGGAAACAGCTCAGGCCTGGGTGCCCCTATGGTCCCTGCATTCAAGGCCCAGTCTGGGGATGACCAGGCTAGGAGGCCAAAGACTATGTGTGGCAGCCTCGCCTCCCAAGGACCACACTAATCCGGGCCTCCTCCCTCTGGCCAGTTACTCACAGGCAACCTGGGACCTGCTGAGGCCATAAAGGTGATGCCCCATCTTCTTGCAGCTTGTAGACAGCTGCGCCTGCCAAGGCACAGGCACGGGATGGCCACTCAACAGCCCCCTAATGTTACAGTGGGGCTGGGAGGTGACAAAGCTTCCTTTAGGGCCAAAGTCTGATGGAGGAGCGCAGAGCTCTTCCCTAGGTCTGAAATCATACGTGGTGTGGGCACAGGCCTGAGCCTGGGAGGCAAAGAGGCTGCTTGACGTCCAGAGGCTCAGAGCCAGTCCTCCTGCAGGCCCAGCTCCTCCCTGGCTCCTCTCCTGCCACCCTCTCCTGCACCATTTATGCTGCCGGGCTGCAAAGACAAAGGGTCTTCTCTGTGTCTCTGTGTGTACTGGTGGGTGTGGGATTGCACCTGTGTGCAATGCGTGTGCACCTGTGTGGGGTGCTTGGGGGGCCACTTCCACCCTACACTTTTGGATTTTGTGGTCTGCAATGGAAAGGAGTTAGAAATTGCCCACAGCTGTGCCAAGAGGGGTCTTGGAAACACAGCGGGAGGTGAGAGAGGCTGGAGAAGAATCTCCGGCATGGTCAGCGAGGCGAGCCCAGCCCAGCACCTGTGGGCTGCTAGGCCAGTGTGTGCCCACGGCTGCTCACGGCAGAGGGGAGGGACAGACCAGACCCCACCACACACCAGGCCCCTGGCAGGCTGGAAGGGCCTTTCTCACCTCCTGGGCTGGAAGCTGGGTGCAGAAGGTCAGCAAACAGGGGTGCCAACAGGTTTCTTGGTCTCAGGAGAACCAGGGAACCTCCTCTCAGAGAGGCTCAGCCCTGCTCTTCGTCCTGGGCAGAGGGGAAGGGTGTGCTCACCACACAGTGCACTATTCCTTCTAGAGAACCCCGGCCCGTGATCCTCCTGCCTCGCTGTGGCCCAGGCACCTGGCTGTTGGGACTTCCACAGCAGCCGAGGCCCCGTGGACTGGAGGAAGCTGAGCTGGAGGGTGGCCGCTGTCCTGGCCCCCAGATTCATGTCCTCATTGCTGCCTACCCGACCTCCCTGCGCTCCCCACTGTCTGTCACTTGTCACCAGGTGAGTTCAGCAGCAATTGCTCCCGTGGGAACACATCCTGTGGCCCTGGCTGCAGCCTGTTAGGGGTGTGAAGTGCTCAGAGCCAAGGTGGGTCCTCAGTCCGCAGCGCATCTCAACGGAGCCCGCCCGCGAGCGCAGCCCACGGCAGGTGCACTTCCTCACCCAGGCCTGGCTTTGGAGGAGCCACCTGTGCTGGACACAGCCGTGGCTCCCGGGGGCACAGGTGAGCAGGAATAGCCTGGGTGCAGCCCCAGCTTTGGGGTGGGGAGTCTCCACCCTTCTTTGCAGGACAGTCCTAAGTCCGTTTCCCCAAACCTTTCTCCATGAACTTAGAAAAGGTCTCATGGACGAGCAGCCCTCAGCCTGCCATGACAAGGGGACCTGGGTTGGCGCCCACTCCCCCAGCGGACGCAGGAGCCACCTCGGCCTTACGTTCCACAGACTGTGATCGCCTCATGAATGACCTGGCAGATACAAAGCAGCCGTCCATGTCACCTGAGTTAGTTAAAATTCATAGCCAAGGAGCCAGAGAGGCTTCAGTTCCTTCCCCAGCAGACCTTTTGGCCTGGGGACGTGTGCACCTGGTGACGTCTGATGGTCACCGTGAGACTTTCCTTCCAACCTCTGAGGAAACTGCTTTCCATGTGGATCTTTCCTTTTCCCCAAATTCCTGGGTCTGCTAATACAGTACTCTTTCCCAACATTCCTCTGCATTATTGTTTAACCAAGTTAAAACACACACTCATATTTGTCTGCACTGACCCTGGCAAGTTCCCTGTCGTTTCTTCTGACACATTTCTCAAAGAGGAGGTTGGTATGGCAGCCACCTTCCCGCCACCCTGCCTCTGGGTGATGGAGACTCGGGGCAGCACCTCCCCCTCCAGCCAGGACACCTCTGGGTGATAGAGACTCAGGGCAGCTCCTCCCACTCCAGCCTGGACACCTCTGTGAATGTGGCTTTGCTGCCCCCACCAAGACATGGGATGGCTTTTCTACCTTACGTCTGGCCTGACAATGTGGTGGGCTTTGGTCATGGGGCATGAGCCAATGTGCAGTGACCCCAGCAGGCGTGGATAATGCTCGTGCCCTGGTCCTCTTGCTGCTGGGACCCTTCCTGTCTCCATAGGGAGAAGGCCAGGATGACCTGAGGATGGTGAGAGATGGTTCTCCACTGACACCAGGGACAGCCTGCGCCAATAGTTGACATGGGAGTGAATACCTTACACGTTGCCCCAGCCACTCAGTGGCTGAACGGAACTGCCCAGTGTTCCCCAGACTTGGGAATAATAAAAAGTGCAGTCCTTGCATCTGTGGGTGTTTGTTACACAGCATGACTATCTGATACACCCTCCAGTGACTTAGTTATGTCAGTCTGGGAGCCATGTTAGTCCTTATTGAACCCAGTGTCTGTGTCTTATCCAAGATCACCTTCTTGGCAGAGTCTTTAAAATAGTTACATGAGGTGCTCAGGTATGCTCTTGCTTAGGGCAAGAAGTGTCTTAAGACCCTCCCTGGGGACCTCAACTCAACAACACACCTCTGTTGATGTGATGGTAAAGTAACAATCTCTGTGATTCTGGAAAATGGTCTGAGAAGGACTTCTCCACCTACTTCTCAAGCTCCTGGCCAAACCTCAATACCAGCAAGGACTCAGCCAGTGTAGGATGAGTCCAGCCCTGATGTCACAGGCCCTGACCACCTATGCGCGTTGGAGAGCGTGCCAGAGAGCATGCCAATCGCCTGGGTGCTCCTGTCCCACACACACAGTGGGGGAGGAGTTGAGAGATTTATTTTAAGGACTAGGCTTACAAGATCTTGGATGCTGCAAGTCTAAGATCCGCTGGGTGGCCCAGTAGGCAGGGTGCTCAGGCGTCTGATGCTGCAGCCAGAGCCCGAGGCAGCCTGGAGAAGAGCTGTCTTCCTGTCCTGAGGCTTGTTCTCCTGATCAGGGAGGCCCACATGCATGGGGGAGGGGGCTCTGCTTCACACAAGTGCTCGGATTCAATGCCATCACCCGAGGCCTTCACAGAAGCAGCTAGAGGGGCAATCAGCCAACCTCAGGGTTCTGCGCCTCGCAGAGTGGATGCGAAAAGTTACCCTGACGATGACACCACCTCGTGGGCGATCAGGTCCCTTTCCGCACTCCTAAGAAGTGGCTGCTGCTCCTGAGGGGTAGCTGCTGTCAGGGAGGGAGTGGGGGTGTCTCCATCAGGAGTCACCAAATCCATGACGACTAAGCAGACCAAAGCCACCGAGCTCTGTGGGGATGCACAGTGTTGGGACAGCAGGAGCAGAGCCCCGTATCTCTGGAAAGCGGGAGAGTGGGAGGGAGGTGGCCCAGGGGCAGCGTGTCAGGGGCAGTGTGTGTCCCTGCCTTTCTCCCAGCCTGCCCCATCTCTGTCAGTCCTGGAAAGGCCCCTGAACGTGGGGGGAGCAAGACACAGGGGACGGGGGCACAGAGACCAAGGCCGTGCTGACAACCGACCACGGAGGCTCCCGAGGCCAACGCTGGCAGACCACACGGTGAGAAGGCGTCCTGCCCCCACGAGGCCCACCTGCGCCCCCCCCCCCGGCACTGGAAAGCCACCGGGAGGTTGACACTTCTCACATGCCTCAGCATGGTGTTATTTCTTGCTTACACAAAAATTACATAAAAGCAATCGTTTGGAATCTGGGAGTGGATGACATACACCAGACACAGATAGAAGCTTAACCAAAATAGCAAAGCAATCTGGCACTGCTGACAATATTGTCACAAAAATATTACATCTTATGAAGGGGATTTCTCAGAATTCAATAACAGCATGTTTAGCAGCTGAACGGAGTCATCTGCATATTGTGGAGAAGTAAGAATACACTAATGAGATTTTTGCTGCCTGACATCATTCCCTGGGGCTGGCCTGCTGAGCAGTGAGCTCTGGTCTTTGCTTTCTGCCCATCTTTTTCCAGGGTGGGCTTCTTTCTCTCCACCGACACTTTCTCTCCCTTCCCGTCACCTTGATTTTCATTGTTCCTTCCTACCTCACCCTTCTTTCCATCTACAAATGACTCAGCTCAATGGCTAGCGACCCATTATTGAGTGTGAATGGAGAAAACAAATCCACATTTCTCCTCTGTTTTCTTCTCGGACCTTCTTTCCCCTCCAAATCTGGCACCATTATTATTACTATTACAATTGTTATTTTCCAGTAGAATTGTTGGACTGGGTCATCTACCAAATTCTAGAAAACTTGAATGGCATAATAAAATACTATAATGTTTCTTCCAATCACATTTTTTATCAAACACATACCTATTTTAAACCAAAATTGTAACACTGTGTCGTGGGTTTGTAATACACAGAGATGTGACAGAGATAACATCAGTGACACAGAAGGGGATGTAAATGAATCAAACTACGCGTGACTCTTACAGTTCATGTAATGGGCTACAACATTAAAGATGCACATTGAATTCTTAGAACAACCAGTAAAAATAATGAAAAGAGGGCAAGAGATGTAGCTCCATGGAAGAGTGCTTGCCTAGCACACATGAGGTCCTGAGTTCAATCCCCAGTACCAGAAAGAAAGGAAGTATAGTAAACAGCCAATATGAGTTACAATAAAACACAATTTTAAAAGATTTTATTAGCCAAAACTAAGGCCAAAAAGGAAGAACAGGAACCCACATACACAAATGGAACAAGTAGAAAACAGAAGAAAATGTAGACCTAAATTCAATCATATATGTAATTACACTAAGTCCAAACGGATCAACCGCTGCTGCTGAAGGGCGGGGATCACACTGGGTTAAAAACAATACTGAACCATGTTCTGCTACGAGAGAGGTACTTTCCAAAAGTGATGACCAAGTTGAAAGTAAAGGGATAGGAAAAAATGTGTGGTCTAAATAACAAACACACAGAGGCAGGAAGAGCCACGCAGTCGTGTGTGTGTGGAGGGGCCCCAGGACGAGGACTGCTACCAGACACACGGAGGGACGTCTAGAAGGAAGAGGCTTCAAGATCCCTGGGGAAACTACTGACCAGAGGGCAGTAGCTCTGGTTAGACACCCTCTCCTAAGAGAAGGAAATCTGTGCAAGAGTCGTTGGAGATACCGTGTCTGGACAACCCGGGCACCCACCTTTTCCAAACCCATATTTGTAAGACACTGTGCACAGCCAGGCAGACTGTGTCCCGGGCAGTGAAATCATCTCCATTCCAAATGACCAAAGGATGACCAGAAATGGCAGCTAGGCTCATAGGAGGGATTAGAAGCTAATAAACAAGCAGACACTTTTTTAAAGCCCAAGTATGATGGCATGCTTCTAAATTAGAAATGGGTCAGAGAGGACATCACTACAGAAATTCTAAAATGTTCCAAACTGAATGGCAAAGAAAATAAACTATATTCAAGTTTGTGAGATGCATTCAACAGTGTTTATAGGGAAATCTATTGTTCTGGATACTTAAAATTAAGAAATATTTAAATTCAATGATCCATTTCAAGAAACTTACAAAAGCAAAATAAATGAAGCTTAAATAAGTAGAAAGAAGGATATAATAAAAAGGAGAAATTGATTAAAACAGAACACAGGAAAAATAGACAAAATGAATATGACCAAAATTAAACATTTGCAGAGATTAGTAAGGCTGGGGTTTAGACTAACGGGGAAAAGGAAGGGGAAACGTCTATCACTGATGTTAGATATTAAACAGATACACCAAAGGTCCTTCAGATATGACAGCCTCCATGAATGCTGCCACAGTGAGTTGGCGTCTTACATAAAATAAACGAATCCCTTAGAAACACAGTCTTACACACAAAACAAGCTGCCGTGGGAAGTCTGAGCAGCCTGCAGTGTGGAAGGCATCAAGTCTGCACCAGAAACCTTTCCCCACACGGGCTCCCGCGGGGGTTCCCGCCAGTGACACCCAGGAGCACTTAGAGGAAACTTGGCCTGGGAGACCAGCAGGGGAGTTTCCACGGGTAGAAAGCTGAGCTCCGTGTGGCTGGGCCTCTGCTCGGGTCCCTCTGGGCTGAAACCAGGTGTCGGCCACGCTCGTTCCCAGCTCAGGCTGTGAGCGGGGGACAGTCCCAGTCCCGGGGCGCAGGACAGCCTCCCCGCTTCCCTGCCCACTGTGGGTCGGGTTTGTTCTCAGCTCCCAGAGATTGCCACTTCGCCCTCCTAAAACGCGGCCGTGGACTTGGTCCCGCCTGCGGCAGACTCCCGCCGCGGGCCTCCAAGAAGGGGCCTCGCAGGGTGTGAGAGCCTCGCAGGGTGTGAGGGCTTCCCAGGGAGGGAGGACTGCAGAGCGACTGTCCTGTCAGCCTGCCTGTGGCTCTGTGTTGGCTACTTAGCACAGAACTCGACCCCTGGCTTGCGAAGAAGCCATTCTAACTAAACGTAACTGCTTGAAGGTGCTTGTCCTTCAACTTGCTAAGTGGAGGTAGTTTTTAGAAATGCAGTGCTGTGCCCAAATTGGAGTGCTGGCAAAGGCCCCCGCGCTGGCCTCTCCCTGTGCTGCCATCCAGCCGGATCCGGTCACCAGCCGGGGAATGCACGGGCTGTAAACTCAGCTGGCTCCACTCTTCCTCCAGAAGAGGCGTCCCTGCCGCCATCTTCCTGTAATTCATGTGGTCAGGAAACTTCCAGGGCTGCTATTCCTTTGGCGTCTCTGCATTTGGGAACAATAACGAGAGCACTGACTGGCTTGTTCCCCACCGCGTCGTCCTTTGACCTCCTTGCTCATGTTTTCTGTCCCACTGATTATTGATTGGGCACTTGTCTTCGTAACTTCTGTGCCTGGTACAAATCAAAGAGCAGCTCCTGGGACGCAGAGGTGGGTTTGGAGCAGAGCTGCTCACTGCTCTGCTGGTCACGTATCCCTGGTGTGCCTTGGTGTCTTTCGGACTTGAGGGACAGAAGGAGGGGCCGCAGGAGCAGGACCAGCCTCCCGGGACATGGCTCCTGCTATCCTGTGAGAGCACACTGAGCAGCCCAGCCGGCTCTCCTCAAGGTCACAGCCGTCCTGGCTAGCCCAGGGAGTGAACCGGATCTCCTGGGAACCCCCGCTCCCCAGCTCTTTTGTTCAGCCAAAGGAGAAAGGTCTGGCAGCTTGCCTTCCTTTGACACAGGAGAATTGAAACAAGTTCTCTCTTCCTCTAAGAGGATAAGAGACAAAAGGGAACAAAGTCATTAACTGCAAACCACCCAGCGTGCCAGAACCATACGCAACTGTGATTCTCAGTAGTGCCTGCCACCTCACCCATCTCAGCTTCTGAGCAAACAATGAGACCTGAGACAGCAGAGGGACCAGGACAGAGGTGCCGCCTGGCCCTGGCCTCGGAGCCCCGTAGAGTTGTCTGCCCGTGGGGTCTGTCCATGGTCTCTGCTGGAAACCTCAGCTGTGCATCCTCCACCCCTCGCTGCGGCGTCCTGCTTTGGGCCCCGGCGGCAGCACAGGGCTCCCCCCAGGCAGTGGTCTGCCCCCGGCTTTCTCACCAATACCTGGAGACTTCCTTCCTCAGGCTGACCACCAAGTGCCCACCCGGCCACCTGGCTGCGAGTGTGAGCAAACACAGGGGTGTTTTCTGCTTTCAGTGGACCAGGTTGGCACAGCACTGCCAGAAGCGCGGAAGGGGACAGGAAGGGCCTCCACCATGGCAGGCAGCCTCCACCCCAGAGGGAGGGCCACACTCCTAGTGGGAGGGAAGGAGCTGAGACCCTGGTTTCCTCCCTGTCCTCAGCAGAGAAGGCAGCCCTGGGGTCTGCCAGGCCTCAGCCAAGTGCCACAACCAGCTCACTCCCAGGGAGGGTGGGGAGCGCTGGGCTCCGGTGCCTCTAGCCAGCCTCAAGTGCCTGCAGGCAAGAGAATCACCAACACCATCAAATACAAACCCATAAATGAAGTTCTTCTTGGCAGCCTGCTCGGCTGAAAATAAACCCCCCTGAGAGTAACTTTTCAAGACAAGTGCCAGGTCAGAATTTCAAAACAAGGTCAAAACAAGCTGCTGAAGGAGCAAGACAGAGGAGGAAGCCAGCGGTGGCGCCTGCTCTGGCTGAGGGTTCTACTCGGTGTGTCTGGGGCTTCGTTTTGACCCAGCTTGACCTGTCCTGCATGCAGGAAGCAGGCTGGGAGGCGCCAGCTTG